>PVKA01020239.1:0-40754 GCA_004027165.1 Ctenomys sociabilis | reverse complement strand
AGAAGCATAGCTGGCAGGTTACTTCCAGGTAGGGGAAATCGACGCAATTCATGCTGTGCAGGGCCTTGGGAGGATGCCTCCAAAAATGGATGGGAACACTGCCTGGGAAAGCCAACATCTAGATGTCTAAAGACACAGATGGGGAGAAATACAAAATGGACAAATAGAAGGTGTTCCTGTATTCCTCTGCACCTTCTTTCAGTCTACACTGCTCAAAAGCAAAATGGGGATTGTAAAATACAGAAAAGAGATGTAGTGTAAATGAAAGGCCAGACTATGCGCCGCTCCAGTACAGAGTCCTTGCATCACAAGTTCATAGGGCAAGAAAACCATTAAGACAATGCTCTGTTTTGGGTCCCAAATGACCTCTCAAAGCTCCACACACTGAATGTATGGTGTCCGGCTGGGGGCTGCAGGAGTTGGTGCAATATTCGGAGGTGGGCGCAGCAGGGGAAGCCGCAGTGTGTTCCCTGAAGTGCGTGCTGGGGCCTCAGGCCCTGGCTTTCGCCTCACCTGCTTCACAGCCTACAGCTTCCTCCGTCCCACACTCCCCGCCATGAGGATGTGCCTCTGCGAGGCCCTGCAGCACCGGAGCCACAAGACCGTGGACTGTGGCCTCTGAAATCTGGATGAAAATGATTAATCTCCTTCTAAGCTGGTTGTTTCAGGCACTACAGCATAATGTTAGACAGTTAGCAAATAGTTATGAAACAGATCTAAAAACTGACTGTACTGATTTAGATTTATTTTAGATGATAAAAAAGCAGAAAAAAATCTTCCCAAAATATTACTGAAGTCTGGATAATTATATTAAAATAGCATAATTCAGGGCAGTGATTGAATAAAAACAATTATGTTTCTAACTTGTTCAGTTCAGAGTGCTTGATGTACTGGTTGTGCTAAATGGAAAAAAAAATATCTTCAAGCTGGTATAACTAAGGGTCAAATTATTTCACATTCCCTTTGCTTTGGTCTGCTTATAATGTTTTCTAAAATAAGTTGTGCTTTTTAAATAAAAAATAAACTTTATGGTGAAGATTTCTAGCAAACTATTATATGTACAACATTTCAAGAAGTTTCCCTTTTTATGGATGATTTTCACACCAGACACTGAAAAGAGACAGAATACAGTAAGCTCTGCCCTCTGAGACCCAGTTCCATTACTTAGTTATTCTAAGCCCTTGTGCAAAGTACCCAACCTTGGTATGTTTCAGATTCCTTTTATACAAAGAGCATAATTATTGTACTTTACTGAAGTGTTAACATGAGCATTTAGTGAAGAATGCACTTTTATTTCCAACATCCTGTTGCTTAGAGTTTTCCATATCTTATCCACGATTTTTCAGAAAAATTGGTGGGGTAAATAATTCTTCAAAATTATAGTACAATCAACTAAGAAGGTTTGTATCCAGATAGTTGCTGAGACTTCTCCCAGTGACCTATGATATAGGACAGTATTTAAAATGCTTGGTTCTATCACAAATTGTGCTGCCATAAACATAGGTACACATATATCACTATGGTACAATGTGTTCAGTTCTTCTGGGAAAATTCTCAGTAGGAGGATAGCCGGCTTGACTGAGATTTTCAGTCCTACACTTTTGAGGAGACTCCACACTGATCTCTACAATGGTTGTACCAGTCTACATTCCCACCAGCAGTGGAGAAGTGTTCCCTTTTCCCCACAACCTCTCCAACATTTGTTGTTGGTTGATTTCCTTATGATAGCCATTCTTTCTGGAGTGAGATGGTATCTCAGTGTTTTTATTTGCATTTCACAGATGACTAGCAATGTGGAGCATTTTTTCATATATTTATTCACTTCTTTAATTTTGTCCTCTGAGAAGTATGTATTCATCTCAGATGCCCATTTCTGAATTGGGTCTTTAAATTTGAGGGCCCTGTTATATCTTAGTTCTTTATATATTCTAGACAGCAGACCTCTGTCTGATTGCTTATTAGTTAGCATTTTTTCAAAAAATTTGAGTTGTCTTTTCACTCTGTTGACAATTTCTTTTGACATGCAGAAGCTCCTTAAGAAGAGTTGATCCCAGTTGTTGATCCTTTCAAGTGCTTCCCGTGAGAATATATGTTTGTTCATGAACTCTTTACTTACCCCTATGTCTTCAAGAGTTCCTCCTACATTCTCTTCCAGGAGATCAAGTGTATCTGTTTTAATGTTTAGATCTTTAATCCATTTTGACTTTAACTTAGTATATGGTAATAGAGCTGGGTTAGTTTTTGGCATGTAGAAAGACAAGTTTTCCAGAACCATTTGTTAAAGAGGCTATCCTTCTTCCAGTAAGTATGATTGGTCCCTTTGTCGAAGATCAGATGGCTGAGTGTGTTCATAGATGCTTCTGTGCCTTCTCATCTATGTGCATCACATGACAAATGGTTGAAAAAGATGTGGTATTTCTATATAATGGAGTATCATTCAGTTATTAAGAATGATAAGCTTAAAGCATTTACATTGAAGTGGATGCCACTTGAACATGTACTCAAAAGTGAAATAAACCAGACACACATGTGTAAATATCATATAGTCTCCCTAGTATAAGAAGCAAATAGAAGAAATACAAATGGAAATATACAACAACAACTAAAAACAATTGAGTCAGATAAGGTAAAGTGAATGGCATATGCTGCAAGATACTAATCAGCTTTTCTTCTGGATGGTTAACAACCTAAGTTTACAGATCAAAATTGGAGATATAGAAGAGCTGCAAGGCCAGCCAACATTTTGGCCCTAACCTTTCAAGGTCAGCAAAGACTCAGGACATAGGAGAACTTGTAGTGCAACATTATGATACTCAGTTGAGCTCCAAATTTTCTGAACAAGGAGATTATGGAGCCACAGAGGAAAGAGACTGAAGTTCTATAGTGTGCCTGGGGAGAGGCACATGGAGAGAAAACTTTCTCTCAGGCTCTCATAGAGAGCAAATTGGTCAAGCATTGGCCGTGACTCATCCACATGGATGACACAGACAAAGAATCTTCAGAATAAGGTGCAGGAGTAGAAGATAAACCCTGAGAGAACTTCACTGACCTCATAAGAAACAAAAAGTACATGTGTTGGTATATAGGTCTTGCTCTATCTAGGTCTTAACCATACAGCAGAAAAGTATAAAAATGAGGTATACACCGCGGGGCCATAATAAGTTGAGCTCTAAATGGCTATGTTCGACAACTTTTTCAGATAACTCAACTATTGTTGTGGGTTGCTGGACTGTGTTGGATTGTGTCGTTGGGTTCGGGCACCTAAATTAGTGGAATGACAATGGAGTACCCATCTTCGACAGGTGTAGACAAAGGAAGGGGTATAGAAAGGAAGAATCATGAGTGTGTGTATGGACAGTACAGTTGGGATAGATAACGCTGTGCTTCTACATAATTCTATGAGAGGCATGATTTGCACTAATGGTGGTTGGATAGGATATTATTTCGGCTTCTAGTACTATGGACAACCACTAGGAAAATAACAAGGTAGAAAGCATTAATTATTGAATCTTTGATGTAATTCAGGTTAAAAAATAAGATATGCAAACAGCTACACTCTCTTATTTACTGAAAAGAGACATATGCTATAATAATGTCTGTAAGTATAATATCATGTATGCACTTTCTATGATACCAAAACATTATGAAAATAGTCTGCAATGTATTAATTTATCAAATCCATCTTGTCAAGGTATCTTGACAAACTGTCTCATTGATATTTGTACTTCTATAAAATAAAAATTTAAAAAAATAAAATAAAATGCGTGGTTGTGTTGTTTTCAAAGAAGTTTTGGAATTTATGCAATCCTGAGAGATTGGCAAATGATTAAGGAGCTGACAAAGTAATCCACCCAATCAAAATCATTTTCTCTGTGAAAGACAATGTCAAGAAAAGAATAGGATGAATCATATACTGCAAGAAATTATTTGCAAAAGATGAGTCTGATAAAATACTGTTACATAAAACATACAAAGATCTCATACTCAACAGTCAGAAAATCCACACATAAGAAAAATAGGCAAATGACATAAAGAAACACCCTCCCAATATACACAAATATCAAAAGTGCAGGAAAGGTAATCCAAGGAAAATTTCATTGGGGCCATGAAAATTAAGCCAAGGCCTCTTAATACCACAATTAGATTGTCTAAACTCCAGATAACTGGCTGCACTATGGGTTGACATGGATGGGGTACAACACAAGATCGCATGTGTTGTTTGTGAGTAGAGAAAATATATGACCACTTTGCAGGCAGTCAATACTTTGTTACAAAACTAAATGTATTATCCCCTGTGATTAAAAATTCATGACTCATATCATGTGTAAGTATTTGAAAATTTATATTCACCCGAACACATGAACATACATGTTTGTAAGAGCAATATGTGCCCAATGGTACAAACTTAGAAACAATCAACATACATACACTGGATAGAAATTTTAAGGTGGCCACAGTGTTTTATAGCTTCATTGTTTTCTGATTAAAATTATCTATGTGTACAAGTCAGCTGTAAGTCTAATTATTGCATTGAAATTGTCTTTCTCTTTGGCTACTTTTGCAGTGTTTATAATTACCTTTGGACTTGAATAGTTTTACCTAAGTAGCCTTTCCTTTCACCTAAGTGATACAAATATTAAATACTGATGTCTTTCATCAGATTTAGAAAGTTCCACACACTATTTCCTTTGAAGTTACTTCTATCTTATTTCTTCTGTGCTACTGGGACCCAAAGTATAGGCATATATTACTACTTTCCAGCATGTTGTGCTCTTAAACTCACCTATCTGAGTTGTTTTTAAAACTCTGTTTCTCCGGCTCATTACAGTGAAGTATTTTAAGGGACTATTTCTGTCTTCTACTCTGTCCAGTGTGTGGCTTGTACCATGCACTAAATTCTGAATTTTAGGTACTGAACATCTTTGCATTTTATAAATTTTTCATAGATTCTTCGTGAATTGTCTAGTACAATTCACATCATCCCATCCATTTTGCTCCCTTTATCCATTTTACTGAATATTTGGCACATTAAATCTTAGTTGTTTTTAACTCTTATCCGCTCTGTTCTAGTTGAATAATCTGAACATGTCTACTGTTTTATTGTTACATTGGTTGGCACATTCTCTTGCATCAACATATAATCAATGGATTTCTTTCACTTTTCACTATGAAAGGTTCAAAATAGTAGTACCTATGTATCTATATTGATGGTTACATAGATCTCAGAAACAATGAGTTAAATTAGGATCAATTTGGTTTTAATACTTGAGTATTTAATCACAACCTTCACTCTAAGCTATATCCCCTACCATTTACTATTTATTTATTTGTTTGGTTAATTTTGAGACAAGGTCTCCATAAGTCCCTAAATTGTGCAGGCTAAGCTCAAACTTGCAGTCCTCCTGATGCAACATCCCAGAGGACTGTGGTTGCAGGTGTGCAGCTCCATCTGGAATGCATTACACCTTTTGATTACCTTTCATATCTCTCTTTTCATTCCCTTCCTAGGATATAACCCTTCCTTCGTAGCTTCCACTGACATATCTGTGATTTATTGCATTCGTACCCTAACAAACTAGAAAATGTATAGAGTTTTACTCTTGAGGGATTTTTTCTTTCATTTCGATCTTAACTCCTTAAACTCTTACCTGATACATGTTCAAAAATTGAAAATCTACTGAAAGAGAAAAACGTTTATGATTTTAAGATTTTTCAAGTTTACTCAATTATTATTATTGTTGTTATTATTATTATTTTATATTTAGTACAGGGTCTCATTACTATGTAGATCAGACTCTTACTGATTCTCCTGATTTCAGCCTCCTAAGAGCTGGGATTACAGGTGTGCACCACCATGCTCAGTCTCAATCGCCACCTCTGCATGCCCTGGGGACAGGGCCAGCATGCAGGTCCAGGGATCACAACCCTGGTCCTTGCGTCTGCCTAAGTAGGCACCTTACTTCACTGAGTTATTTTACCAACCCTCTACTCAATTATTCTTATATTTACAAAGTATAAAACTGTTACTTTATATTTTCCAATAATATTTTCATAACATTAGCACCAATATTAAGAAAAAATTAGCTGCCTTCATACCTGTCTTGATCAGGGTTCTCCAGAGATAGAAAATGTATATATTTCGAGGAACCATTTCTTTTCTAAAAATCTGTCTGTCTATCTATCTATCTATCTATCTATCTATCTATCTATCTATCTATCTATCTATCTATCTATCTGGTACAGGGCCTCGTTATGCAGCTCAAACTGATAGTGATCCTCCTGACTCAGCCTTGCAGGGCTGGGATTACAGGCATGAGCGACTACAACCTGTCTTGTTG
Source organism: Ctenomys sociabilis (assembly GCA_004027165.1). Taxonomy (NCBI): domain Eukaryota; kingdom Metazoa; phylum Chordata; class Mammalia; order Rodentia; family Ctenomyidae; genus Ctenomys; species Ctenomys sociabilis. Next base: position 34,416 of record PVKA01020239.1, on the reverse strand, counting down.
GCCCATTCGGTGCCAGCATGGCATATGGTAGTGAGGATCAAACCCGGGTCCTTCTGCTTGTGAGGCAGGCACTTATATTGCCAAGCTATCTCCCCAGGCCCCAAAGGGCCAATTTTGAGTTTGGTCCAGAATTTGATTGCCATAAATCCATTTCCCATAAACATCTCTCAGTACAGCAATGCATAAAGTAATAAATATTAGAAAGCACTCTGTACTTGAGTATGGTCTCTGGGCTGGAAAAGTGAGACAGTTTTTCATTTCTCTACCCAGAAATAAATATGAGTATATTTTAACAATGTATAATCATGATACAGGGAATAGACAGAGTTATTTCATAAAAATATCATGTCAAGCAGGAGTATGGTCATCAACTTTTGATCTTGTACCAAGTATGATAATCAAACAAAACTGGCAGTGAAAATGGAAAGAAAATGAATAATCTGTGAGAGTCAGTGTACAAAATATTTTCACTTGACATATGGTCTTTAGGTATTTTTAAAATCTGAAAGAAGTTGTCTACAGTTTAATTTCTACCAAATTAACCAACCTTTGAAAAGGCAATCAGATATTGAAAGATGTAATTTCTACTTTCTAAAACTCTGGTTTGTCAAAACTGAACAAAAAGGAGGGAACCGAGCTGCATCTTGCATGTTACTAGGCCCAGGATTTCTTTAATAACTAAAGGGTTATGAAAGGAAGAGCAGACATTAACCATCCTTACGTGTCTCTCATGAGAGCTGGATGCTTAAAAAATTAAACTCCTCTTTATCTTTTCTATTCATATGAAATAACATCAGCTATTGGGCAGAATATTGAATTGGGTAACAACAATGAATTCACTCAGATTCTGATATAAAAGTGAAAAACACTGTGATTTGAAATTAGAGGAAAATGATGTTGTCCGTGCCTGGGCTAGAAATACCAGGACATAACCCGCAGTTAAACATTCGACCTTTATAGTTTCAATTTGTCAAAGTGAAAAGGACAATATACATAACTTTAAAAAAAAGAACTATTTGGCCAGGATATATAACTCCGCAGCACTTGTCTGGCAAGCACAAGGTCCAGAGTTGATTCCCAGAACAAAAAGAAAGGAAAAGAACTTCCATGATCCCACACCTCAGCCTATAAATTCTATCCTTCATAGCACAACCCATGCAATGATAAGAGCTGCCAGGGACATAGTATTTAGCAAAATCCTAAGGCCACCTTTGGACCCTATCAACACTATCACTGGCACACGCCTGTAATCCCAGTCCTCAGGAGGCTGTGAGGCAGTGCATCACTGCTAGTTCATGCCAGCCTGGGCTACAAAATAGTTTCAAGGCCAGACTGAACTGCACAATGAAACCCTGTCTGAAAAAGGAAGAAACAAAGGCAAATAAAGAAAACACTACCATAATGACTCTACCATCCTTGTTTAGGAAGTCAATAAAATTCATGCCAGATCAAGAAATGAAATTAATTATAGTGCTACATTAGAGGGCTCTTTCCGTGATGAAGGAACATGCAAAGGAAAGGGAGGCAACCAGTGACAAAAAAATCAACCAATGACAGATGCTTCTGAGAGTATGAGGAAAAGTAACCCTTTTCCACTATTGGTGGGAGTGTATACACACCGGAGCAACTGCTGTACAAATCAGTGTGGAGATTCCTCAGAAACCTAGGAGTAGGGTTCCATTCTTTTGGTATCTTCCTAAAAGAATTAAAAGCATCATACTTCAGGAATACACGCCCATCAGTGTTTATATAGGCACAGTGTATATCAGTGAAATCTTAGAAACAACCCAAATGCCTCGCAGCCAATAAATGGATAAAAACATATATTTTTAGCCAGGAGTGGTGGTGCAGGCCTGTAATCCCAGCCTTGGGAGGCTGAGGCAGGAGGATTGTTGTGAGTTCGAGTCCAGCCTGAGCTACAAAGTGAGCTTAAGGCCAACCTGAACTGCATAGTGAGACCCTGTCTCAAAAAAGACAAAAAAAATTTTTGTATAATGGTATACTACTAAGCCTAAATTTATGTAAAAATTCATAGAAAAAAGAACATTTGTTTGTTATAAAATTTTCTGGATAGGCTTGAAAAGACAAAATTCATATTAGTCTTCTAAAGTGCACCTCTTAACAACTCACTCTTTATAAATGGACCTGGTAGCTTTAAAAAGTTCCAATAATATTCAGTAGTAGAAGAGCGAAGAAAAGATTTGGTCTCCTATTTTCAGAAAGGTTATTCAAAGACTACAGGGAGAAGTTTAATTCTTTACAAATCACCTCCTTGGCAACATTTTGAAGATGAATTCAAACATTAAAATGGTCTAAATTGCAATTAGATATCATTTAAGATCCTTGAAAATTTAGAGTTGATTATCTTGAATTACATAGCTCCTAAATATATGTTTTTCTATGAAATGCTCATCACAAATTAAAGAATTCCATTTGCCAAAAGTCTATTACAAGTCAGGTACTTTTTGCAAGTAGTATATTCTAAAATGTTAATATGAGAATTCTTCTGTTTCAGATTTGAATAGGGATGCAAAATGCTATGAATAAATCAATCCTCCTAAATTCTAAAGTGAAGATTTACAAGATTTATCCTTGAAACCCACCTTAAATTGGCTTTAGAGCCCTTTTCCAATACCTAATCTAGAATCCAAATAAATTGAGTTTGAAGAGGTTGAAATAATAGATTACTTCTATAAGTACTGTTATAAATTTTTCTTTTTCCTTGTCACAAAAGGTACCCACACCCATGAAATTGGGTTAGAGAAATTTTCAGGAATTATACTAAAGGTTTTCTGTCAATTATTTGGCCTTTAGAAGTAAGGAGATGTAGCAATAATGTTAATCAAGAAGGTTTTGAAATCTAAAACTAAGAATATTTGTCTATTAGTTTGAGGCATGAAAGGAGAGACAGGACAATAGGAGAAAGGTATTTCTCACCAGCAGTAGTAGAAAACAATGCATGTATATTACTCCTGGGTCAGAATACGGGGTGAATTGGTTGGAGTTGCTCAAGTCCTGACTAATCAAGGATTTAGGGCAGTGTGAACTTAGACTTAGAAAATAGACCACTGCATGTCCAGGGAGCAAGAAAAATATAAAACGGGAGGTAAAAAAAAACAGTGAAAATATCACCTGAATTTTGAAAGTGAACCCCATTTTCCAATTATAATCTTTATGATTATTTTTATTTGAAGAATAAAAATAGTAAAATAAATGCATATTAGAAATGATATAGAACTTCACAAAACAATAGGAATTTCACAGTGCTTGCTGTATTATGTAATGTTGTCTTTAAATTAGTTGTTCAGATTATCAGATATAAGCATGTGAAAATAGGTTTTTTAAAAGTATTATTATTTTTTGGGGGGTGGTACTAGGGATCAAACTCCAGATTCCTGATAACTGCCAGGCAAGCACTTATTCCACTGAGCTATCTCCCCAGCTCCTGAAAATAGGTTTTATAAAAGAAAAGTGTAAGAAATTAAAAAGACAAGAAAAAAATATGCATCAACTGCTTCCCTCTGTAGACCAACAGAAATCAGCAGTACAATTCTCTAAGCAATCCAAAATATCTAAGTGTATCTCCCCCAGTCCTTTTCATTGTCCCAGTTTTTCCTTCCCAGTGAACAGATTCTACCCCTTTCATGGTTTATATTGTACCATTCATACTTATTTACTTTTTCACATTCTTAGACTAGTGAGACAGTATGATATTTGTACATGCAGCTTTGATTTATTTGATTTATGAGTATGGTCTCTAGTTGTATCCATTAACCTGTGAAAGACTTGATCTATATTTTTATATCTGAATAATACTTCTTTGCGTGAAAATGCCACATCTTGTTTATCCATTCCTTAGTTGATGGACATTTAGGTTATTTCCAAGATTTAGTTGTAACAAATTGGGTAATGGTATGATGTTTTCATTACCGTTGGAAAAATACACAGGAGGGAAGTAGCTGGGTTAAATAGGACTTTCAATCCTTGCTTTTTGAGAAATGTCCACACTGATTTCCATAGTGGTTGTATCAATGTACTCTTCCACCATAATGGCAAAAGGGTTCATTTTTTCCTCACAGTCAATCTAGCATTTATTATTGGCTTGGTGCTTTAATGATAGTCATTCTTTCTGGGGTGAGATGAATTTTCAGTGTTGTTTTTATTTTCATTTCCCAAATGGCCAATGATGTTGAAAATTTTCTCTTTAATTTTCATCTCTATCTCTTCATCTAGAAATATATATACAACACAGAATCACATTTTTGGATTGGGTCATTGAAATTTGGAAGCCTAATTTTTAATTTTTTAAAATTCTCTCAGAGAATTTTAGAGTTCTCTCAGAACTCTAATTTTAAAGTTCTCTCAGAACTTCTTTGTCTGAGAGATATTTGGATATAGTTTTTTTTTTTTTTTCCATATTCATCAGTTTTCTTTATACTCTTTTGGGGATTTCCTTTGCCGTGCAGAAACTTTTCAAGAAGATGAGATCTCAGTTGTTGATTCTTTTTTTTTTTGGCAGAACTGGGGATTGAACTTATTCCCCACAGGGAAGTGCTTATTCCACCCAAGCCATCTCCCAATCCCTTGGTTGATTCTTTGAAGTATTTCCCATGTGATTTGGATTTTCTTTATGAACTCTCTACCTTCCCCTATGACTTTTTTTTTTTTCCTTTTTGAGACAGGGTCTCACTGTGCAGTTCAGGCTGGCCTTAAGCTCACTTTGTAGCTCAGGCTGGTCTCGAACTCACAACAATCCTCCTGCCTCAGCCTCCCTAGTGCTGGGATTACAGGCATGCGCCACCACGCCCGGCTCCCCTATGACTTTGAGATTGCTACGTACATTTTCCTCCAGAATATTTAGTGTTTGCATTAAAATTTAAATCTTTTATGTATTTTGACTGTAGCTTAGTGCATGGTAATAGACATGGGTTTATTTTTATCCCTTGACATATGCAAAAGTAGTTTCTTCAGCACCATTTATTCAAAATGCTACTTTTCTTCCAGTGAATATGTTTGGCCCCTTTTTCAAAGATAAACTGGCTCGGTGTGTTTATAGTTCTGTTTGTATGCCCCAATCTGTTGCATTGATCCTCAGGTCTGGTTTTATGCCAGTACCATACTAATTTTATCACGATAGCTTTATAGTATAATTTCAAGTCAGATATTGTGATGCCTCCTGCCTTTTCTTTGTTACTGAGGGTAGTTTTTGCTATTCTAGATATCTTCTGATTACAGATCAACTGTAAGAATATTTTCTCAAGTTCTGTGAAGTATATCAATGGCATTTTAATTGGGACTGTATTGAACCTGCTTATTACTTTAGGGATATGGCCATTTTTACAATGTTGGTTCTTCCTATCCAGGAGCAAGGAATATCTTTCCATTTTCTATAATCCACCTTAATGTATTTTCTTTAAGAATTATAATTTTTACTTTATGAATTTTTTACTTCTTTTGTGAAATGGACTCCTAAATGTTTCATTTTTGGAGCTGTTATTTTAAGAGACGTGATTTCCCTAATTTTTCTGCAGGTGCTTTTGTTCTTTGTGTATGGAGATGCTACTGACTAGAGCATGAACTTGTGTCTGCCTGTCCTATGGAATTTAGTTATTAAATCTACTATGGTAGAGTATAGTGGGTCCTTTATGTAGAATACCATGTCATCTGTGAATAATGACAGTTTAACGCTTTCATTTCCAATCATTATTACTTTTATTTCTCTCTCTTGTTAATTGCTTTGGCTAATATTTCTAGATCTGTACTGAATAGTAATGGTGAAAGTGGGCATCTTTGACTTGTTCCTGACTTTAAAGTGAAGGCCTTTAGTTTTTGCCTATGTAATATCATGTTGGCTTTTGTTGTATCATCAACGGCCTTTATAAATTTCAAGTAAAGACCACTACTGTACTTTGTCAACAGCATTTTCAGTCTCTACTGAGATGACAACGTGCTTTTTGTCTTTGGTTCTGTTCATGCAGAACAGATTACATTTATGTATTTGCATATATTGAACCATCCCTGCATTTTTTGGTGGGATGAATCCTATTTATGGTGATGTGCAATCTTCTTGATGTGCTGCATTCTGTTTGCTAGTTTTTTATAAGAATTTTTACATCTATGTTTGTTAGAGAGATTGGCCTGTGGGTCTCCTTTTTTGTTGGAGCTTTCTCCTGTTTTGGTTTCAGAGTAATACTTGCCTCCAGGAATGTCTTTGGTAGAATTGCTTGTTTTTCAGTTTCATTGATGATTTTGAGGGAGTAGATATTAAATTTTCTCTAAATTTCTTGAAGAATTTAGTTGTGAATGCATCAGGGTGAGAGCTTTTATTTGTTGGTGGGCTTTTAATACATTTTCAACTTCATTCACTGATATTTGGATAATTAGAATTTTTGTACCTTCTTGATTCAGCTTTTATAATTCATATGTATGTAGGAATCTGTCCATTTCTTCTGTGTTTTCCATCCTATGAGAGTAAAGATTTTGGAAGTAGGTATTGATGATCTTCTATATTTGTATAGTCTTTACTTATTTCACTTTTCTCATTCATTACTGCATGAATTTGAATTTTTTTCCTATTTTGATAAGGTTGGCTAGAGATTTATCAATTTTATTTATTCTTTCAAAGAACAAACTCTTCCATTAATTAATTCTTTGTATTGTTTTGTTCATCTCCATTGCATTTATTTCTGCTCTTATTGCTGTGATTTCTTGCCTTCTTTGGGCTTGAGTAAATTTTTTTTTTATGTCGAGGAGCTTGAATTGTAGCCTAAGTCTCTTTATTTCAGACCATTCTGTTTTCCTGATGTGTGAATTTGCAACTATAAATTTCCCTCTTCAGACAGATTTTATTGGATCCCAAGGGTTCTAGTAAGTTTTATTTCAATTTTTGTTTGACTGTAAATACTGCTTAATTTCTTCTTTGTCTGTGACTGATTGATTATTAGGGAGAGTGTTATTTAATTTCCATTTCTTTTATGGAGATTTTGCAATTTAGTGTATCAATAATTTCCAGTGTAATTGCACTATCGACAGATAATATGCATGGGGTAATTTCATTTTCTTTGCATTTACTGAAGCACTCTTTATGTTTATTCTCTATTTTGAGAACATCCCATGTGCATCTGAGAAGAGCATGTATTCTAACATTGTTGGGACTCTGCAAAGGTCTATTAAATCCATTTCTCCACAAGTTTGGTTACTTCTGTTACCTTTGCTGATCTTTTATGCCTAGTTAATCTATCTCTTTGTGAGAGTGGGGTGTTAGAGTTGTCCAATACAATTCTGTTGTTCATCTGATTTTTTTATGTCTTCTTTTTTTTTTTTGGTGGAGCCGGGAATTGTACTCAGGCCCTTGCGAGAGAAGCACTTACTCCACTGAGCTGTCTCCCCATCCCTGATTTTTTATGTTTTTTAAATTTTGTCGTATATAGTGGGGTGTTCCTATATTGGGTACATACATATATATTTATAATCATTATTTCATCCTTCTTTTTTCCCCTAACAATTGTTTAGCGACCTTTCTTCTCTTTTAATCATTCTTGGTTTGAAGTTGATATTGGTAGCAATCAAAATAGCTCCCCCTGATTTTGGGGGCACAGTGGTACTTGAAGTACTGTTTCCCATTCTTTGACTTTGAGTCCATGAATTTCTTTCTGAGTTAAGGTATTTCTTATACACTTGCTATTGTAGAATTTTGTTTCTCTATCTACTCTGCCAGTCTGATTCTTTTGATTGTTAAATTGAGGACTTTACATTCATGGAAGTATCTTATCTGTCTATTAAATTTGATAGATATTTTTGCAGGGTACAATAATGTGTGTTGGAAGTTGTTTACTTTCTGGACCCGAGGTACTGCACTTTAAGCCCTTCTTGATTTCATGTTTTTCAATGTGAAATCTGACATGATCCTGATGGGTGTTCCTTTATAGTTGATCTAATACTTTTCTCTAATAATTTTTAATATTCTATATTTTGATGAATGTTTGGAATCTTGATTATTTGTCTAAGTATTGATTTACTTTGATTATGGCCAATTGGAGTTCTATATGCTCACTTATTTCTGTGTCAGACTCCTTTCTCATGCTTGGCAAGTTTTCTGCTACTACTTCTGCAAATAAACTTTCTATGCCATTTGTGCTGGCTCCTGCTGTTTTATGGGGGGACTTATAAATATTATATTCTTCATTTTTGCATCATCTTCTTACCTTCTGAAGTGTTATTTGCTTGTTCCTTGTTTTTAAGAGATCATTCATTTCACATTTACTAGCTGCAAAGTTATCTTCAAGGTCTGAAAGTCTGTCTTCAGTTTCATTCAAGGGTTTTTGCAGCTTTCAACAGAATTCTTAATTTCCTCAGTCTCTGAATCTGTTTCATCCATTCCAAATTTTTCCTGTACTGATCATTCAATGTTTCAATCATTTATTTATTCTTCTCTCTTCTTGTTATCTATGAGTTCTTCAGATGTGCTGAGCAATTCTTTCATGATCTGTTGTCATTTCTTTTTATTGCCTGAGAGATTATTTCTGTTCTCATTTCTTCTACAGTCCAATGGAGTTGCTTCTTTACTTCAATTTCTATCATTTCAGATATTTCACATATGTGACTTTGAAGTACTCCTATGTCTTTGTGTCCTGTACTAGTTCCAGGTGGACTGCAGGGCTGAGCTTGCCTTTGCTTCTTTGTTTTGGCATTTTTTAACTTCCTGATATTCATTCTGACTCAGTGGTGATGGGAAGGTGAAAGCATGCAGGTCAGCACAGCTCTTGTGGCAGCAGGGAGCCAGGTTATGCTCACAAAGCTCCCTCTATGTTGAGGTTCAGCATAGATTCCACCACGGTCAAGCGGATGGGGGAAGGTGCAGCTCAGGAAGCATCTCAAATGATGTGGGCTGGCCAAAGCTTTCTAAGGCTCTTGAGATGGATGAGGGTAAGGTAGGACTCATGAAGGCTCTCATAACAAGTGGATGGTGTGGGATGAAATCCGAAGATGGTGGTCAGGTTGAGAGTGAACTCCCCAGGTTCCAGGTCTATCGAGGTCCACCTTCCTTCTGGGATGGTATGATTTCAACTGTATTTTGTATAAATAAAAAGCAAATACAAATTAGATTTTAAAAAGTAGGGTGAAATATCTTTCTCAAATGGGAAGGGGATTTAGAGGTGCAGGCAGAGGAAAGAAAACAGATAAAATGGAGTTACATTATATATATATATATATATATATATATATATATATATATATATATATATATATATATATATATATAAATTCTATACAAGGAATGAAAATTAAAGGTATACTAAAAATTTCTCTTCAATGTTAAACTCTCTTCAATATAGAAAGCACAAAATGGAAGAGGAATTTTGAACTTTGCACTGTTACCTTTAGGAGGAAAATTCAACCACGTTCATTTCTAAAGTAAGGCTGCAAGGGGAGCACCACCAATTCAAAACTTTGAAATTTAAAATACTAAAAATTCCAAATATTTTTAAATTAAATGCTCCAAAACCTCCAAACCTTGAAAAACTTCTGTTTCTAATAACTTCCAATAAAAGAAAATTAACCTGTATTTCCTGGGTAAAAGTTACTATAAGTCTCAAAGTGACATTAGCATCAAATAATAAAAGGATAGAGACAGAAAACATAAATAAAGAAAAAAGATAACATAAATAAAAAAGGGTGTACATGAAACTTCATTAGCATTAAGAAGGCAAATAGGCACTGCTTGCTGATGGAAACGCATTCTGAGAATAGCATTATCAGGCAGTTTTGTAGGTGTTCAAGGTTCACAAGGCATACACAGACCTAGATAATATAGTTCAATGATTTTATGCTCTATCTTGCTGCAATAAGAAAGTATGGTAAACAAGGGATGCATAAGGCTATTGCTGGAGAAACATAGCATGCTGTTTCACAGTATTATTTTCTTGGCATACCAAAAGAAAATATTCTAAAATAATAAAAAATTATAACAAACATATAGACTCATACATGAACATTCATCATCAAGTATTATGTGATATACATAAATTATACATTTCATACTTTTTAACTATTGGCATCTTAGTATGTGTTTTACTCGCACAAATGACATACACATAAATAATATGCTACACAGTGTTTTGACAGCTAAAATCCAAGCTAACAGGAATTTTTCAACTACAGTATACCATGATGGGGCCATTGTGGGGCCTGTCGTTGGCTGAAACTGCATTATGCCACATGTTACTGGTATGCTATTTGTTACTAATATTATTATTTGAAAATGAAAGGAACTTACATAAAGTTTTAGAAAAAAGAATCATCCAAATCTAAAAAATGCAAAGAAGATATGAATAGGTATTTAACAGAAGAAGGAATCTGACGGTATCGTATTTTTAAGGGTTGAATATGTCAGCAAGCTGAAAAATAAAAATCAAAACCTTTGCAACTAGATATCCTAAAGCAAAGCTTGAAAATGAGCGAGCAAGAAAGTGATCAAAAGGATGACATGCATAAAATGCTGCTGATGGGATGTATATTAGTACAACTCTGCAAATCTATTTAGAAGTATGTACCAAAGTTCATGCATTTTTATAGTGCTATTTCAGTTTCAACCATCTGGAAATGTGAATCTGAGTCTCTGCATCCTCTCTGTATGTTTCATGCTCACATTTACCACTTGAGAAATTTGCATGTCATTTGGTCTTCAGTCTTCTGGGAGCAGACTCAGTTCCAATGATGTCAGCAGGTTTGTTTGTGCCTGCACTTCCATTTGGCCCATATCTCCTCTCTCAGTCCTTCCCAGTGTGTTCCTTCAAAGTTAGAAGTATCATCTAGCAAACTGAAACAAACTTCTTGTGACATTGTGATGCATATTTGGTTCCTGACACACACCTCTTAAAAATTTTGGAATCTCCAAAAGACATCTTTGCATGAAAGGACTGATGATGACAGAGCTTTTGAGTAGCCTACACATTGCTGAGGTGTGGGGGAACTCCAGGATGCTGAACTTTTGGTCCTATGCTCTCAAACTGTAGAGAGGAAGGAGGAGTAAAAACTGAGGGGATCACATGGCTAATGAGTTAGCGAACTATGGCCACATAATGAAGCTTACATCCCAGCAAAGCTTTGCGGAGCTTTGAGGGTGATTAATTGTGGAGTTCCTGTGTCGTTGTGCACCCAAACAAGGCATATAAGCCATGCTTGTTGATAGCTCCCTGTATGTGTCTGTCTCTTCTTTAAGATTCTTTTGTAGTACTCTTTCTAAACACATTGGTTTTTCACAAGTCTGGGGTCCTGCTGGGCTGGGTGTTGCTCTTTCTTCAGCTTCAGACACAGCATGGATGTTGTGCAAGCCTAGCACTGCCTAAAGTGTTTTCTGGGCTTCTCCTTCCTCTCTCATATCCCTATCACCTCATTCTAGACCTGTAGGGCTTGCTGCCTCACTAACTCTACCTGGACCAGGTGAGGATCACACTGAGTTTGAAGCCCTGCTGCATGTTGATCCACCTCATCCAACAGGTACCACCTCTGTCCCCTTCTCCTTCATGCCCTCTGGGCTCTGTCCTAGGCTCTGCACACTAGTTACCCCTACCTTGAACTTGACCTTTTCTATCTGTCCCACCCCCTTCTCCCAGAGTACAAATGCTTTCTTCCCTGGACCTCCTACAATAGTAAGGGTTAAATCCCAGCCCTTCACACTGACTGTGACTCTGGCCCTTTTAATTTTTTTTTAACTCATTTTTGAGATATGATTTCAGCAGGCTGTACAGGTCAGTCTCAAACTTGAGATCTTAGTGTCAGCCCAGTAGCTTTTTTCCCTTTAAAATAATTTCCTCCCTGCTTATGTTTATGTCTCCCAAGGTAATGCACATGGTTAGTTTTCAGTTGTTGCAAGAAGCAGCCTGGAGGAGCCAGTGTCTACTATCACAAGACATTTGTCTTGATGATTTTTTTTAAAGGACTTTAAATCCCAGTCCTCCCACAGAAAAACTCTGAGTAGAATGAGGCCTGTCTCAAGGCTGACTGCCATGGATTACCAGAGTGCACAACTACAGTGGTCATTTTCTGGGTGCTCCGGGATGTATCAATGCTTCTTCAGCAGTTGGACCCAGCAATTTCACAAGCTGGAGTAGAATGATGCTGTGCACATCGACCCTTTTAGTTGGGTTTGAATAAGAATGATCACGATTAACTATTCCATATTTCTGGCTGTTGTAGATCATTGTCTGCCCTACTCTGTGGGTTTCTTTGTTTGTTTTGTTTTGTGGTCGAGACATTGTAAATTCAGGGTGACTTAGAACTCATTAGGACCATATCACCCAGGCTGGTGGATGTGATCCTCCTGCCTCCTGAGTGCTGCGGTGGCAGCATTCACCAGCACACCCAGCTGCCCCAAACTGTAATGCTAATGTATCCCCAGTCCTGGTGTCACACGCCTAAACTTTGAACACTTGAGAGTTTGAGGTGTGAGAATTAGGTCAAATTCGATGCCAACCTGAACTACCTAGTGAGACACTGTCCTAAAAATATAAAAGCTTTCCACCCTTCTATTGTCTTTAGCTTTCCTTTTCTCTCTTCCCTCTCTTCCCCCTTGCTTGTTCCTCTTACCGTATGAATATGTACTTCCTACTTCTGAACAGCTATTATCCATTTTGGTTGTTTTTATGGTTTTAGTTTCTCATGCAAGACAAATGCAGCAGTATTCAAGCATGTGTATCCATTTATTTAACTTAAAAGTTGATGCTGGGGAGATGGCTCAGTAGAATAAGTGCTTCCCTGGCAAGCACAAAGTCCTGAGTCCCATCCCCGGTTATACCAAAAATATAAATAAATAAATAAATAAGTATGATGTCAGGTACACTTACCTCAAAATGTCCCACATATACCCTTTTTTATGGAAAAGTAGTACTCCATTATACATATTTTTAAAGGTACATTTTCTTTGTCCATTAATCCCTTAGTGGCCACCTAGGCTGCTTCCAAACTTTATCTGTACAAATTGGGCTGCTATAAACATGGGTGTACACATATGGCTGTGGTTTATTGGTTTAATTTTTTAAAAGTCTTTCACTTATATTTTTTCTGCCAAAGTTCAACTGAGTCCAGCCACCCCTTGTCACCCAGAAGATTACCAGGGGGACTCGGTAGCCTTATGCTTCTCACCCCATCCTTCCCACTAAAGCTCCCCTGAATCTGACTGCCCCTCCTTGCTTGAAGATTGCTGGGGAGACTTGGAAATCTTAGTCACACTACCCAGCCTTCCTTCTTGAGGTCCACTGATCCTGGCCACCTGTCAACAATTTTAAGACCACAAGGGAGATGTCACTACCACAGCGACATACAGGAACCTTGGGAGCACTACCCCATGCCAACCTATCATCAATCAAGCCTTGCACAACTTCAGCCTGCACTCATCATCATCAAATCCTTATTGAGCCACAGCTTACCTACCCCATTACCCACCCCAGTACCCACCCCAATGTAGAAACTATATCAAACCCTACAGGAGCTTTGGTGAGCCTACTCTGCCCTTCCACTGTCCTGAAAGCTTTGTTGACCTGCACATTGCCCATCTATAAATCAATGCAAAGATGACTAAAGGAAGGAATAAGAGGCAATCTCAGGCCTTCAGCCCAACAAAAACAAGCCCAGAGGACAAAGTCACAGAGGAATTCAAAAGTTACACAACTGAAATGTCTGAGATGATAGCAATTGAAGTAAAGAAACCACTTGATTTGGCTATGGCTGGAAATCAGATCAGGAATAATCTCCCAGTTGAAAAAGGAAATGACAACAATCATGAAAGAACTTCTTAATATATCTAAAGAAAACAGAAAAAAATAAAAGGGAATAGGGAAACGATGGAAATATTGCATGGATAATACAAGAAAAAATTAGTATTAATAAAACAGATTCAAACAGATACCCAAGACATTAAGAATTCCATTGAAAGCTGGCAAACTTGGATGAAACAGAAGATAGAATATCAGACCTTGAAGATAACATTACAGCAACTGACCAAAAAAGGAAACATTTCTTAAACATAATGAGAAAGAAGAAATAACAGTAAAAACAGCTGTAAGATGATGAAAAGTAAAAATAATATAAAACTAATAGATATCAACAAAAGAGCTAGAGGTAATATGAAAGACATAAAAAGAGTGATTGCAAAAGTAGTTACAAAAAATTTCCCAAGCATGGGAAAAGAATCTAATACACAGATAGCCAAGTCATGTAGAAAGCCAGCCAGCCATATTATAATCAAAATAAACTGGCACCCATACACAAGATCCCAGAAATTGAGCCAAAGAATGTGACACTAAAAGCTGTCGGCAAGAAGAAAGAGATCACCAATAAGGGAAAGCCCACGAGAATGGCTACAGATTTCTCAAAACAGATCATCAAATGAAGAAGAGCTCAGAGTGAACTATTTGAAGTCCTGAAGAAAATAACTTTCCACTCAGATTGATGGATACTGCAAAACTATCTATAAAATTTAATGGAGATTAAATACTTTTATGATAAACAACAACTGAAGAAATTCATGACAACCAAAACAACCAATAAAGACAACTAATAAGTATTGCAGAAGAGACAAAGATGACAACAACTTCAACAACAAGAGAAGAGAACTACCAAGCAGAGCAAATAATTAAGCAAAGGGGAAAAGTATGGATCCTACAGTAAGAAAAACATGACAATGATAAGCCAATATGTGTCAGTTATAACTATCAACATAAACAGCCTCAATTCACCAATCAGAATAAGCAGACTGGCACAGTGGATCAAGAAATAAAATCGAAGACATAAAAAACAATTAACTCAGAGTGAATCAAGAAATAAAATCTAAGACATAAAAAACAATTAACTCAAAAACAAAATTAATAGACTGAATGTCAAATGATGGAAAACATCATTCCATGCCACAGGACTCTAGACAAAATCCAGGGGTAGATATTCTTGTTTCTGATAATATCACGTTCAAACCAAGTGTGATCAAAAGTGACAATGAAGGCTATTACATGCTTGTTAGGGGAAAACTGGAAGAAAAGATAACAGTTATAAATGCATATGCACCAAACTTAGGAGCACTGAACTATATGAGACAAATATTAACAGATATGAAAACTCTAATCAGCAACAACATATTTTACTGGGGGACTTTAACACCCCATTGACACTAAGAGGATAGATCAACCATGCAAAAAAATGAGAAAACAAATACAACTTAACCAAGCTTGTGAAGAAAGAACTTGGAAGATCTTTGCACTATTCCACCCAACAGCATCAGAACACACATCTTTCTCAGCTGCACATGGGACATTCTCCAAAATAGATCATGTGCTAGCACATAAAACATGCTTAATTAAATGCAAAGGAATGGAAATTATCCCATCCATATTATCTATTCATGGTGCAATGAAACTAGAAATTATTGACAAAAGAAACAGCAAAAGCTCTATAAACATATGGAAACTAAATCAGACCCTCCGGATCAATGGATCAGAGATGAAATTAAAGTAGAAATTAAACCATTTGTACAGTCAAATGAAAATGCAGATAAAACTAAACAGAACCTGTGAGATGCCATGAAAGCTGTCCTGAGAAGAAACTTTATAGTGGCTAACTCACACAATAGGAAAACATAATGGGCCCAAGTTAAAAAAAAAATATGCTGCAGCTCAAACCTCTACAGAAAGAACTGCAAGTCAAGCCCAAAGCCCAAAGAAGGCAGGAAATGATAAAGAATAGAGCAGAAAATATGCAATGGACAAGTATTACTCTGATTCCAAAACCAGAGAAGGACACAACCAATAAAGATCATAGATGTAAAAATCCTCAACAAAATACTAGCAAACAGAATATAGCAAATCATCAAGAAGATCACAACTAAGGAATGCACGCATGGTTTAATATTAAAAAAACATAAATGTAATACACTACATACACAGAGCCAAAGCCAAAAATCACATGATCATCTTAGTAGATGAAGAAAAAGTTTATGACAAAGTTGAATACTCATTCATGATAAAAAGAACTACAGAAAATTGGAATAGAGGGTTTTTACCTCAATCTAATAAAAGTCATCTATGACAAACCAACAGTCAATATCATATTTAATGAACAAAAATTGAAAGCCTTTACCTTAAAATCAGGAACAAGAAAAGGAGATTCACTGTCACCATTCTTGTTCAATATATTCTGGAAACATTAGCCAGAACAATCAGACAAGAGAAAACAATGCTAATTATTGGAAAGGATAATAATAAATTATTATTTGCAGATGGCAGGATACTGCACATAGAAGATCCCAAAAACTCCACTTGTAGATTTAATAGCCAAATTCAGTATTAGCATGACAACCTCATACTAAAAAAAATCAATAGCATTTCTATACACAAACAATGAATGCAGCAAGAGAGAAATTATGGAAACTCTCTCTGACAATAACACCAAAAAAATGAAATACATAGGAATCAATCTTACAAAAGATGTAAAAGATTTATATGCTGAAAATCATGGTACTCTGAAAAGAGATATCAAAGTGAATTTCAAAAAATGGAAAGATATTCCTTGTTCCTGCATAGGAAGAAGCGGCAATGTGAAATGGTCATATTCCCAAAATTGTCACACATATTCAATACAATTCCAATTTAAATACCATTAGTATGCCTCAAAGATCTAGAAAACATTCTTAAAATTCATTAGAACTAGAAGAGACCTAGAATCACAAAATTAATCATGGGCAACAAAGTAAAGGCAAGAGGCATCACAATCCCTGACTTGAAATTATGCTACAAAACTGATAAAATCAGAATGGTACTGGCAAAAATGAGACCTGAGAATCAATGGAAAAGATTAGAAGATGCAGTTACAGCTACAAACCCGCTGAGCCACCTTATCTTTGACAAAGGGGCAAAAATATGTTCACTAGAAGAAATATAGCCTCTTTAATAAATGGTGCTAGAAATACTGGCATTCCACAAGCCAAAGACTTAAAATAGACCCATGCCTATTGCCATACACAAAACTACAATCAAAATGGATCAAAGATTTAAATATTAAACATGAAACTCTAAATCTTCTGGAAGAGAAGGTAGGTATAAACCTTTAGGACATAAGGGTAGGTAAAACATTCATAAATGCAAATCATTCTACATGAGAACTACTTCAAGGAATTGACAAATGGGATCTCATCTTTTTGAAAAGTGTCTGTATGTCAAAAGAAATCAGCAACAAAACAAAAAGAAAATTCATGAGTGGGAAACAATTATAGCAGACTGTATTTCAGACAAAAGATTCCTATCTAGAATGTATAAAGAATTTTAAAATATCAGGTCTCCAAAATTGAAAGACTGAATCCAAAAATGGGCATCTGAGCTGAATATACATTTCACAAATGGAGAAATGCAAATATCAAATAAATATTAAAAAAAAAAAACATTTGACACATTTGATCATTCAACAGATGCATACTAAAACAATGCTGACATTTTATGCCACAAAGAATTGATATCATCATAAAGTCAGCCAGGGCCATGGAGATATCTTACAGGTCTAAGTGCCCACCTGGCAGGCACAAAAACATGGGTTCAATTCCAGGAACTTCATGCCCTGCTGGCCTGATCCTGAGCCCACCACCAAAAGCAGGTGTCATGGTGTAGGCCTGTAGTCCCAGTGCTGGGGAGGCTGAAACAGGAGGATCACTAAGAGTCTGAGCTGCATGACAAGATACTGTACCAAATAAATAAATAAATATTTAAAAACCAGAAGAAATCAGCCAATAACAAATGCTAGAGAGGCTGTGCAGAAAAGGAATCTTTTTGCACTGCTGGTAGGAGTACAGGGTAATATATCCATTGTGAAAATCAGTATGGAGTTTCTTCAAAACTGCTGGATCGGAGATTCCATTGAAGCCAGCTATTCCTCTCCTAGGTATTTTTCCAAAAGAACTAAAACCATCAAACCACAGTGATTTTTATGCACCCATGTTTATAGCAGCACAAATTGTCATAGCTAATCTTAGAGGACTATGGAGATGCCTCAGTGGTCTAAGCACCTAATTAGGCAAGCACAAAGACCTGGGTTAGATCACCAGTACCACATGAGATGTCAGCCCCACACAGGGCCCACTGAACCAGCCACAAAGACCCAGCATGGTGGCACATGCCTGTAATCCCAGTGCTGGAAAGGCTGAAACAGGAGGATCATTATGAATCTGAGCTACATAGTGAGACCCTGATCCAAATATATAAAATAAAAATTAAAAAAAAAAAATCTTAGAAACAAGCCAAATGCACATCAACTGAGGAATGGATAAAAAAGATATTGTATTTTTCATAATGGAGTATTATTCAGCTAGTTAAAAAGATAAAATTGAGGTTTTTGTAGATAAATGGATGCAGCTAGAGACTATATTGGTACGTGAAATAAATCTGATCCACATGTGCAAACATCATGTTTTCTCCCTAGTTCGAGAAGCTAAAAGAGTAATTAAAATCTAAAAGGTACAACAGATACTGAGAAAGAGAAATGAAATGTTCAGTGGGAAGGAAAAACTAGAATGAGGAAAAGGCCAAATGAAAAAGGGAAAAAGATGTATTCAGGTGTATATGTAGAATAGTTTGAACAATTATATTGTCAATTTCTGCTGGTCTTTTACAAGGATCTGTTAACACTTAAACATTTTTTTTTCCTTTTTACGAATTTTTTCATGTTTTGAATTTCTGTTTTTTTTTTTTTTTGTTGTTGTTGTTTTGTTTTGTTTTTCTCTTTAAATGAATTCCAAATGTTTATATCTGGTAATGTGATTAATCTGATAATAGCATCGTGTAATACAGTAGCTACTGTCGAATTCCTCTTACTTTGTTTAGTGACATCTTGTATCATTTCTAATGCTGTTTTGCAAATCACTGTTTTGTTAACTTTAAAAAGTAAAAAATGCATATTTATTTATTTATTTATTTATTTGGTACAGGGCTTCACTATATATTTTGGACTAATAGTGATCCTCCCGTCTCAGTCTCTTCAGTGTAGAGAATAAAGGCATATGCCAGCACCCAGTTTCATTGGTTGGAAAGGCATACCTAGGGTTCTAGGCCTGGCAAAGCCTGTGTTCCAGGGGGTCAAACTCTGATCCTTGCTCTTTCCAGCTAGGCACTTACAATGCTGAACTATTTTCCCAACCCCAGTATATTGCTTCTAACTCTTTCAGGAAGATACCAAGAAAATTCAGAATAACTTGGTCAAGTTCAACCTCTAGGATGAGTTTTTCAGCAAACTCTACACTGATTTCCAGTCTATACTCCTACTAACAGTGGGAGAGGGTTCCTCTTTCCCCACAACCTCACCAGCATTTGCACCTTTAGCCCTCTCATCCTGACACCTTATTCCATACCTCCAATGAGGACTCTCAGCAGTTGTGTTGAGGTCCTACAGGCGACTCTTGACCCCACAGCTCCTATGCATTCCTCCTTTCACAAACTACAACACTTTATAGGGTAAAAGGCTGATTGCATTGAGAAAAGGAGAGCCTGCTGTAGTTTGTAAAGGGAGAAATGTATAGGAGCAGTGGGGTCAAGGGGCTATTTGATTATGGGCATTCTTTCTGGGGAAGAAATCTCAGTTTTGGTTTAATTCGCATTTCTTGAATGACTAATGATGGTTAGCATTTTTTTTTCATATATTTGCTTGCTATTTGTATTTCCTCATCTGAGATGTGTCTTATCATCTTAGATCCCCACTTTGACTGAGTCTTTAATTTTTTATATATTCTGAATATTAGCTGTTTGTTTGAGGAAAAGCTGCCCAAAATTTGTGTATGTGAGTTATCTCTTCATCCTGTGGCTGGGTTCTTTACCTCCATTCTATTATTCTTCTCTAACATAGTAGATTGTGAGCAAGACTGACTTGTCTTCATTTTTCCCTGGAAGATTTTTCTCTGAGAAGAAGTAATCTTAATCTTAACTCCATGAACACCCAGTGTTTTATGTGAAATTGCATGTGCCCTGTGTTTCTTAGGATGATATCATTTTCCAAGAGTACAAGCTCCCCAGAAAAAGTCTTGGATAGGTTTTTGACAGTGTTACAGCAGAGAAACAGGCAGAAAGAAAAAGGGAAAGGGGCTTTATTATCTTGGATGACAGAGAGAGAATCTGGGAAAAATAAGGAATTTTCTGGATTGGAACAGAAAAGGCTGAGGCTTTTATGGCCTTATTCCAGGAATGGAGATTAAAGTGGATTCTTGGATATACCTGAGGAGCTGACTGGGGTCTTTCCTGAGGTGGCAGGAAAGGTGAAAGGAAACTTCACCCTGGGCTGGGTTGGAGAAGAAAGAGAGAGGTGGTCTCTGGGAAGATAAGCTATTGTTTTAAGGGTTTCAGCCATATTGGATGACCACCATAATAATTCAGCAATTCATACTAGCACCATAACCTATCATTCCCATCTTTTGGTTGTTATAAAAGGGGTGGCATGTCTCTTAGACTGCTCCCTGCTGAGCTGGAGCATCGTCTTGAGGATGAGGGGACTTGACAGGGTGAAGGTTTATGCCCACATAGAAATTAGTGCCAGGTGTCTCAGATAGGACTAGAAGTTTATTGTTAGTGACAGATCACATCGATGACTAAAGAAACCTTGAAAAATGTTTGAAAAGGCAGCAAGTTATGAGTGTATGTCATCATGATTAAAGGACACAGAAGGGAAAGCAAGAGGGGGTCTATGATCTGAATGTGTCATTTTACCATGACCTTGTTGAAGAGAAGGAGTATCAGTTTTTAGGTTTTGATATCAGTGTGAGAAAAGGGAGTCGGGGTCATCTGTAGGACCTTAACACAAGTGTGTTGAATGGTCTCATCAGAGAAATAGAATAAGGATCGAGAGGGCTACCGGTGGAAATAGTGATGGAAGGATCCTCTATGAGCATTAAGTTGGGTTGTTTTATATGCGGAGTCATTAAGGCTGGAATTGTCCTATGTGTGATGAGCTCCCTCGGTGACATGGTGTGTGAACTGTGATAGACTGTCTTAAAATGGACTTTTCATCTCATGTTAGTGTGGCTGCTGTTGTATATGGAAACATGGAGTCTGTCTGTGAGCTGTGTTGTCTAGTTGTTTAGAAAGGTAAGCTATTACCTGAAAGGATGCTCCCTTTCATGTCCTAAAACACCCACTGCACTATAGCTCTGAGAGGTGGTATATGGGGTAAAAGACTGATTTGGGCTGGGTAAAGTGAAAGCTGGTGACCTTAGGAGAGCCTGTTGTAGTTTGTAAAGGGAAGAATGTATAGGAGTAGTGGGGTCAAGGGTCTTCAACAAGGAACCTTTTGATGTTTTATAGAGAGGCTGTGCTAGGAAAGTAATTAGGGAACCCAGAAGCAGAAGCAATTAGCCAAATCAAGGAAGGAGAGAGCTTGCTGTTCTGTGGTGGGCACCTGAAAGTCATGAAGAAGGGCTTTGTGGTCAGCAGTGATTGCACAAATAGCAGGATTGAGGTCGAGCCTTAGATGTTTGAATTTTGGTGAAGCTACCTGGGCTTTTGAGGGAGTGACCCTGTAACCTCATCCTGACAGAAAATTGAGAAAGCTGTGTGTTTTAGGGGCAGGGTATGAGAATGGGAGCAAAGGAGGAGGTCATCAATATATTGATGGAGCGGGCTGGGCTTAAGATTAAGGTTTTTGAGGTAAGCAACAAGGGCTTGGCTAAAGAAATAAGGACTATCTCTGAACCACTGAGTCAGGACTGCCCATGTGAGCTGTTGAGATGGGAGAGTGTCTGGATCTGTTCATGCGAAGGCAAAGAGGTCCTGGCAATCTGCATGTAAGGGAATGGTGAAGAAGACATCTTTACAGTCCAGGACAGTAAAATGAGTAGTGAAAGGAGGGATCTGAGAGAGCATAGTATAGGGATTTGTCACCACTGGGTGAATAGAAGTAACCACATTATTAATAATTCTGAGATCTCGAACTAAACGATAGGAGCCATTGAATTTGAGTACAGGAAGAATGAGGGTATTATATGGCAAGTGGATAGTTTTAGGAAAACTATTGGTAAAGAGGCATAGAATGATGGTCTTGAGTCTCTTGATGATGTACTGGGGAATGTAGAGAAACACTGTGGGATCTCTGCAGCACACTAGTCTAGGAATGGCATGTGTTGTGTGAGTGGGACTGGAAGTGTCTGAGAGTATATGTTCAACAAAGGAGGAGGGAAGAAGAAGCTAGCTGTACATTGAGGCTGAGTTTGTAGGATGTACACTGGGAAGAGAGGGGGTTGAGAGAGAAGTGGAGTTTTTGGAGGATGTTTCTACCCATGAGAGGTATGGGACATGTTGAGATCACAAGGAAATTATGAGTGAAGAACAGTGTCTGAAGTCAGCATGGAATGGAACTGTCTGAAGGTTCATGTAGGTCAGCCATCTACACCCACTATGGAGATGTAGAGCTAATGTAATGATTTTAGAACTCAGGAATAACACTATATGTGGTATCTGTGTCAGCAAAAGAGATTTTTTAACTTAAATGTCCTGTGAGAAGTGGGACTTTTGACAAAGGTGTCTCAATATATGCCATGTAACCCAGGTTCTGTTGTTGTTCTTCAGTGGCAAGACTAAGCCGGTCAAGTATATGGATCTGGCTCTAGTGAAGTTTCAGACAGGGCAGTCACATTTCCAGTGACCATCAAGCATGTAGACGTTTCAGTGATGGCTGAACTTTGGGGCAAGCTCGTTCTCAGGGTCCTTCCACCACAGTAGGCTTGGATCGCAGCATTGTTCAGGCTCAACATTACCTTGTCAAGGTCCAGCTTTGATAGAAATCCTTAGTGTTGCAGCCAGAAGTTGGAAGTATGCATAGTTAAATTTTGTCTCTATTAATAAAAACAGGAAAAGTTAGATTAACAAGGTTTTCCTGTGGGGGTTGAGGGCTGAGATATATTTTAAGCTTTGAATGAGTGTTGGAAACAGATCAAGATATAAAATAGGGATTAATAACAATTGTTTCTTCAGGAGAATCTGTGTCTACATTGGAATATTTATTTTTTATTTTTATTTATTTATTTGTATTTTTTTAGGGAAGGGTCTACAGGCTGTTCAGAGTCTCACTACTAGACTGGACTTGTAGTGATCCACCCATTTGCAGCTTCCCAAAGAGCTGGGATTACAGGTACACACCACCCTGCCCAATCTTAATTGCTGTCTCAGTGTGCTACAGGGGTGGGGCCAGCAAACAGGCCTGAGGATCAAACCCCGCCCTCTGTACCTGCTTGCAGGTGCTTTAATCTGCTGAGCTATTTGGCTACCCCTTACATTATATAGTATATTTAGTTTGGAGCAATACATTTGATTATTAGAATTTTGTCTGAGTAGCAAGTACCTTGAAATATAAAGTGTAACCAGAGAACTGTTATTTCTTACCAAGCATGGACAGTTAAATCCTTGTAGAATGTTAACAGAGAACAGTTATATACTTCTGAAGAGAAGAGTCATAACAGACGATGAAATCTTCATTTTGTTTTGGCATCTCTAAGTGTACATAGCATACATATCATATAAGATTTAGTTAGCAAATTATCATTTGGCTGATGACCTCATGTTGGCTTGACAGGAACCTCTTATTATAAATACCTGGAGCATAAGAGAAAGGTATATATTTAAATCTGAAAGAAAATTTATATTGTAGTATATAGTATATTTGGAAGGCATGAATATATTTAATATATTGAGCATCTTTTATGAGAAAACCTTATTTTAATTTTTGAAAAGCTGCCTTTTAACCAATGACCAAATTATTGGGATTATCTTTTAAGAAGATTATTGAGGGCTCTCTAGTGATGAACAAAGGGTGGCAACCCTCTGTTCAACAAGACTCCTGTCCAACAATCTTTCCCTATTTTAAGGATTTTTATTTAATTATAAATTAATGTTAATGTTACCTAGTACAGCTGATAACTCAGGAGAAAGCGTCCTAATAACAAGTCTATATTTTAGAGCTCAAATAAAAAAGAACAATATTTACAGAATAACATAAAAACAAACAAGTACATACAGGACACATGGACATCTTTATAAAATGAGAGTGCACTCAAATATATATTTTGGCCAGATTAAACTATGATAACCTTTTGAAGTTTGTAATTATGAGAAGCTAGTCAACTTTTATAGATCAATTAGCAGAGATCTCTTAAGGAAGAATTTGCAAAGAAGGCTAAAAAGCCTCTTATTTATATGTTTTTTTATATGTTTAGGTCTAATATAGTGTATCAAGTTTGGGTGGGAACAAGCAAACTGAGCAGACTGTAAGGATTAGGCACAACACAATGGAGGAGCCCAGACTGATATGAATCCTGGAACAGGAGACTGCCTGCAAAGGTGGCTGAGCAGTGGGGTTAGTGAAAGGAGGAGGTGAGCAGCAGGCTGGACCGGGAAGGGCAGTGTGCACTGATCAGCACTCATTATCTTAAGTCTTTTTTGTTTCTGTCCATTTGTATTCTTTAAAATTTTTATTTGTTTTTTATTTTGAGACAGAGCATCACTATAGTAGCTCAGGCAGGACTTAAACTCAAGGTGATTTTCCTGCCTTAGTCTTCTGTTGCGATTACAGATTACAGATGTGTACCATTTGGCACAGCACCTGCCCCGCGAGTGTGAGGTCATGAGTTGATTTTCAGTACTGAAAAAAAAAAGTTATAAATAAATAGCCAAAAATAGACATTAGTAAATGCAAATAGAGCAAGTTATATGCATATTAATTTCAATCAAACATATCAAAACCCTTTGCAAAAGATGAACACAGCTGGCTTTTCTTGTTTCAACTTTTTCAGCCACATAAGGATGACATTTTCTCTGGTCTTTTCTCCAACACTTCTGCTAATATTCTTTTATTTAAATTTTATTTTGTTTTACTTTTAAAAGCAAACACAAAAGCAAGAACAAAAAGTCAGAAACAGTGACAAAAACAGGGCAGCCTACAAAATTATATATGCTAAAGATTTTCAAAACAAGAATAGCTGATGAACAATTGTTGATATAGTATCTATTGTTATTGTCGAATCTGTTGCTCAGAATATAAATATAGTTATGAAAGATTGGAGATGATTGTATATTGCCACTTGTTTCAAAGAAGCCTTAAGGTTTTGTTCTACTTTCTCAATTTTTCCTGTTTATTTAACCTTGCTTTAAGAATTATTTTAAAAAAGAGTATAATAATTGATATGACATTAAAATCAGTACACATTTAGAAGACCAAGGTACCCTGGCAAGCACAAGGGCCTGAGTTCAATCCCCGGTTCCGCAAAAAAAAAAAAAAAAAAATGCTTAGAAGACCAAGGTGACAGGTATTCAAGCATGGCTTTTTGTATTACACATTGCTGTCCTCAGGGCCAGGAGATGGCTCGGTAAAATAAGCACTTCCCTGGCAATTTCAAGGACCTGAGTTCAATCCCTAGTTCCACCAAAAATAAAAAATAAAAATAACAAAAGCCACACTGCTGTCCTCAATGTAGTTGCTCAGATTACAGATATTAGCATACAGTGCTTGTTATCTGTCTAAAGAAATGCTATTGATTGTTGGGTATTGATTTTGTAACTTGCTGTGCTATTCAATTTGTTTATTAATTTTAGGAATTTTTTGGGGGGTGGAGTGTTTTGGGCCTTTTAATAGAGTATCACCTCATCTGCAAATAATGATACTTTAACTTCTTTTCCTATTCTTATTCCTTTTATTTATTTCCTGTCTAATAGCTCTAGCTAATGTTTCCAGAACTTTGTTGAATAGGACTGGATTTGAAAGTAAAAATTTTCAGTTCTTCCCTATTTAGAATTATGTTGGCTGTTGGACTGTCATAAATGGCTTTCATCAGATTGAGGTAGAAACCACCTGATCCAATTTACTTTAGGGTTTTTATCATGAGTGAGTGTTGGACTTTGTCAAAAGCCTTTTCTGCATCAATTGAGATGATCAGGTGGTTTTTTATTTTGTTCCATTGATATAGTGTTATTATATTTATAGATCTCCTTATGTGGAATCATTCTTGCAGCTCTGTGATGTTGTATAAACTTCTTGATGATTTTCTGTATTCTATTTGCTAGGATTTTTACTGAGGATTTTTCATATGTGTTCATGAGGGAGATTGACCCATAGTTCTCTTTTTTAGTTGAATCTTTCTCTGGCTTAGTTAGTACAATATGTGTCTCCAGGAATGATTTGAAGTTTTGCTTCATTTCAATTTCACTGAAGACTGTAAAATATTGGAATGAAATCTTCTCTAAATTTCTTGTAGAATTCAGCTGTGAATCTATCAGAAACTGGTATTGGGTAATTCAGAGTTTTTGTATTTTCTTGATTCAGTTTTGATAATTTGCACACATCTAGGTATTTGTACATTTCCCCTGTGTCTTCGACTCTGTGAGTGTAATTTTCAAAGTTGCTATTGATGATCTGAATTTCCAAAAGATCTATAGTAATTTTACCAGTTTCATTTCTTATTGCTTGAATTTGAGTTTTCTCTTTCTTCTTTTTGATGTGGTTAGGCAGTTTATCAATTTTATTGGATCTTTCAAAGAATCATCTTTTTGATTCATTAATTCTTTGTGTTGTTTTTTCTCTTCACTGCATTAATTTTTGCTCTAATCTTTATGATTTCCTCTCATTTTTGGACTTTGGGCTTAGTTTGTTCTTCTTTTTCTAGAAGCTTGAGGTACAGCATTATATTATTTACTTTTTCTCACTCTGTTTTCCTAATGTGTGAGTTCACCACTATAAATTTCCCTCTAAGAACAGCTGTCATTGCATCCCACAAGTTCCACTAAGTTATGCTTGAATTTTCTTTGTATTGTAGATACTGTTTAATTTCATCAGTAATCCATCAGTTGCTGAGGAGAGAATTTCTATATGTTTATGTTTTTGTGGCTTCTTTTGTCATTTATTTCCAGTTTCATTGCACTGTGTGCAGATAAAATGAATGGGTGAACTTCTATTTACTTGCACCTATTTAAACATGACTTGTGAACTAGTATGTGTTTTATCTTAGTAAACATCCTATGTGCAACTGAAAATAATGAGTATTCAGATGTTGCTGTGTAGAACACTGCATATGTCCACTAAGTCTATTTGTTCCAAGTTCAGGTTCAGTTCTGCTGTCTACTTGCTAATATTTTTTCTGTTTGAACTATCTTTTTGGGATGGGGGGTGTGTTACTGTCCCCTGTTAAAATTGTGGTATTAGATAACAGATTTTTCATGTCCATTAAAATGTGTGTTAGGGCCAGAGGTATGGCTCAGCGGACTAAGCGCTTGCTTAGGTAAGCGCAGGGGCCACAGTTCGATCACTGATTCCACATGTTGCGCCAGCCCCGCCTTCGGGTACGCTGAGTTGGCTATGAAGTCCAGGCATGGTGATGCACTCCTGTAATCCTAGTACTAGGGAGGCAGAAATCAGGAGGATCGCTATGAGTCTGTGCTGTGTAATGAGACCCTACACACACACACACAAAAAAAAAAAAAAACCTCTAAAATGTGTGTTATATAGTTAGGTAGTCCGTATTTGGTGCACACATATTTATGACTTATCTCTTCCTCTTGTATTTTTCCTCTAACTAGTACACAGTTAGTTAGGCCTTCTTTATTTCATTTGATTATTCTTGGTTTGAAGTTCCAATTGTCTGTGAACAGAATTACAATTCCTCCTTTTTTTCTGAGGTCCTGGGGCATGAGGTCCTGGGGCATGTTTTCCATCCTTAGACTTTCACCCAATTAATTTCTTTATGAGTGAAATGTGTTTCTTGTATGCAGCATATTGTTTAATTTTATTTCTTAATCTGCCCTGCCAATCTATTTCTTTCAATTTGTGAATTGAGTCTATTTACATAGATGGTTATAATTGATATGTATTGATTTGTTTGTCATGGTATTCTCCTTTTGGTTACTTACTTTCCTTCTGTGTTTAATTATTTGTCCTATTTGGTGTGTTCTTTCCATTCTCATTCTTAGAGTTTTGGTCATTTTAATCCGTTTCTAGAATATCTTATAGTACTCGTTTCAGGTTTGGCTTGGTTGTCAGAGATTCTTGCTTTGTTTGTGTGTGCTGATATTTTGCCCTCCCTATTGAGAGGAAGATTTTGGTTTCCATTTTGCAATGTCTTCTCTCATTCGATATAGGGCTTTGGTGAGGTATTACCTAAGCATCTCCTGGTATTATTACCCACAGAGAACATGGGCTTAAAGCAGATATGGTTTTCCATTTACAGTAATACAATTAGCAACACTAATAATGAGTAGTGAGGTTTAGCAATTAAGCAACTTTTGTAACTAAGAGTTTTTTATTTTAGACCATGAGAGCCTGTATAGACACATTATGCCTGTATAGCTAAGTAGATATTAAATTGGGAATTTGTATTAAAATTACTTCCCCTAAGCTCCATCTAGTCAACTCCCCTTGATGTACCTGGAGTCTTCCAGACAGAGTAGGTCACCCCCGATACCCTTTGCCACCGGTCTTTAGAAGATGCTCCTGTTGATCTGGATCTAGATCTGGGCCCTACTGGGCCTTGGCTCACTGGGTCATGATCAACCAAACTCAAACTTGAACAACTGGGCCTTGCTCAGGCCTGGCTTTTGTGCTTGGCTTCTTCCTGCTGTGGTCCGTGGACGTGAACACACTGGCTAGATGTTCTGCTCCTGGTTTACCTCACTGGGTTTCTCCACTGAAGTTCCAATGCCAAGTCTCAATACAGGCCTCTACACCAAAGTTTCTGCTACCCAGTCTCAAATCTATCCTCGCCTACTTCCCATAATATTCTACATATAATTTCTATACTAAAATCCATACTGCATAATACTTATACTATTACTACTCATATGGAAAATAAAATAGACATAAAAATGGTTTTTCAAAATCAGGAAATTGAGTACATATTCTGTAGTATGTTTCTCCTCAAGAAATTCCTTCAAATTTTTGCGTGCTTTTAAATTTTAATTGGCATATATTAGTAAGACTGAGTTAAGCTTCAAAATCAAATATGAAGTAGATAAATAATTATGTAATGTTTTTACAACCTTCAGTTTTAGGAAGCATAGATTTGATAGTGAAAGTCAAGAAAGTGCAGTGGTTTAATGTAAAACTAAATTTTCTTTTTTAAATGTATTTAGTACAGGGTCTACAAGGTTTATAGGTTCTCACTATGTAGATTGGACTTGTAGTGCCTCCTGTTTTCAGCCTCCCAAGCGCTGGGCCTACAGATGTGTGCCACTACACCTAGTCTCAATCACCATCTCAGTGCACCCTGTGAGTGGGGCCAGCATGGCACATGGGAGATGGAACCCTTGTCCCTGAGCTGTGCCTAAGTAGGTGCTTTAGTCCCCTGAGCTATCTGGCTGGCCCAAATTTTCTTTTAAATTTAAATAATATTTTATTCTGAGGAATCATATGTGCATATGCACTATTGTGATAAGGAAGAAGACAATAATAATCACTAAATTCCAGACAATTACCTCTGGAAGAAAGAGTAATATGAAAGCAATAAAAGACTGGAGTGTAAGTATAAGGAGTTGAATTTTGTCCCCTGACATAAATATTCACTGAAGCCCTAAATGCCAGTAGCTCAGAATAAGACCTTAAGAGATGCAGTATTTAAAGAAGCAAACAGCTTAAAGTGAGCTACAAGGCTGGGTTTTCATTCAGAATGACTGACAAATTGCCACTGCTACCCCTCAGAAGACTCCATCTCTAACAGCCCATTTGAACCATGATTCTTGCCTATCTAAAACAGGCTGGAAGTCTTTGCTTATCAAAGTTAGCAATGGTTTGTTATGACTGCCTCAGTATTCTCAACAGATGCAAAATTTTACCATTCATGGTGGTTTTGCATTTGGGGAGGACCTAGAGGTTGCGTGGTGCCACTTAGTAATGTAGATAAGGACACGGGTCTTTTCACACCTTCTTTTCTGTTGGCCAGCATTGGGCAATAGCTATCACACTTTGTGTCACATCTTATGATGCAGAGAGCATCCTTTCTCTCTCTTCTTTGTTTAAACCTCAAGTTCTCACTTTCCATTTAACTATGTTATACCTTTTGATTTTATTTCTTCTGTTGAGTTCTTACACTAGGGAAACTATATGATATTGACACATGTGGGTCTGATTTATTTTACTTATGAGTACAGCTTCAAGTTGCATTGAGTTATATATGAAGGCTTTCAGTTTATTTTTCTTTATAGCGGAGTAATACTCCATTGTGTGAAAAGACATCCATTCCTCTGGTGGAAGGCATTTTAGTTGCCTCCAAAGTTTGGCTATCACAAATTGTTCTGCTATAAACATAAGTGTACATATATTATTGTGGCATGATGTTTTCAGTTATTGTGGGAAAATTCCCAGAAGTGGGATAGTGGGATTGAATGGAATTTCCAATCTTAGGTTTTTGATGAGTCTCCACATTGATTTTCATAATGATTACACCAGTCTACATTCCCACCAATAATGGAGAAGGGTTCCTTTTACCTGCAGCCTCTCCAACATTTGTTGCGAGTTGATTTCCTTATGGTAGTAACTCTTTCAGGGGTGAGATGGTATCTCAGTGGTGTTTGAGTTTGCATTTCATGAATGGTTAGTAATGTGGAGCATTTTTCCATGTATTTCTTCCTGAGACGTGTGTGTTCATCTCCAATGCTCATTTTTTGACTGGGTCTTTAAATTTGGGTGACCTAATTTTTTTAGTTCTT
The DNA here is from genome assembly GCA_004027165.1 of Ctenomys sociabilis. Taxonomy (NCBI): domain Eukaryota; kingdom Metazoa; phylum Chordata; class Mammalia; order Rodentia; family Ctenomyidae; genus Ctenomys; species Ctenomys sociabilis. Next base: position 3,724 of record PVKA01020239.1, on the reverse strand, counting down.
TATAAATTCTAGATAGAAGACCTTTGAGTGCTTATTTGGTAAGTTTTTTTTTCCAAATTTGTGGGTTGTCTTTTCACACTGTTGGTAATTTCTTTTGACCTAAGAATAATAGGATTTTCCAGTTGTTTCTTTCAAGTATTTTCTATGCAGTTTGATTTTTGTTCATGAACTGTTTGCCTACCCCTATGTTTTCAAGATTTCCACCCAATTTCTCATTGAGGAGATTTAGTGTTTGTGCTTTGGCATTTAGATCATTAATCCATTTTGGCTTTAGTTTAGTGGATGGTGATAGACCAGGGTGAAGGCTGAGCCTCCAACACTCCTTCTAAAGAGCTGAAAATGAGGGAGAAAGTGTGTCTAAAGGAGAGAATATTTTCATGGAGGATTACTGGCAATATGTATTTTACTGTAATAAAATTTGCAAGTTTAAAAATTCACTGAATTCACTGAATATTTTGCCTATACTTTTCATGCAACTAATTCTGTTATCATAATTATCTATTTATTTATTTATCTTTCAGATAATAGGTTAATATTATTAACATCAGAATTCATCTCTGGATAAAACTTTTCCCTTAAAAATAAACACTATGTGTTGAAAACAAAAATAATGTCATGGGCATTATGGACCAACATACAAAAGATCCGTAAAACTTTTCAACAGTAGTACCAAATATGCCTCAAAATGTGAACATGGACAGAAAATACAGAGACTAAAAATATGGTCCAAAAATTTGTTCAGTGTGAAATTGTCAGGAATTTATATAACTCTGCACAATGTGAATCATTGTATACTTATTTAAAAATATTAAATAAGTAAACATATATCTTTGAAAATTACTGCATTTTATCGAAGCTTAAGAGTTCCTATAATTTTTGTTTTGAATTCTGGGTGCTGCTGTCATTGCTTCAGGTACCTATATTTTCTTACTTTTAATTTTCACAACTCTGAGAAAGATCTTTAAATTCATTAGATGTTGTAGATAAGGAAACTAAGAGCAAGAAAAATATTGTAACTTTTCAGAAAAGTTTCACAAAACTGTATATGGTCTTGGGTATCACTACATGTCATGGTTTGGAGATTTTTCAAGGGGAACAATCCAAACTAGACACATTTTATAAGATTATTTTATAATGAATAACCCAAAGAACCATATATAATGAGTGCAGGGAATCTATCCACACAATAAAGACAAAAGAAGTGAGCTGAGGATCTGGGATCTGAATATTCTACATGAGTCCAGCTGAAAACCTAGAGCTCATAACGATGCTCCCCACAAGTGCAACTGGAGGCTTAATACCCATGACAATGTCTCATGCAGCCTGCTTCACAGATCTGCACTAGAAAGGCCCAAGGCTCAATGGTAGAGGCTAGGAAATCTGTGCCAGCAGGCTGAAGAATCTGCACTAGGGACAAGAAGCAATGCTCAAAGAACCAGAACTCCCCCAAAATGTACTGCAACCATTCTCAGTGACAGGGAAGGTTACAAGTTCCTCCAGTGATGACAGCCCAGTTCATCAGGAAAGCCAACATGACAAGATCCTTCAGCAGATTAGCCAGAGAGAGCCAGCAGCTTCCAATAGCTCCAACAGCTTCTCCAAACATCTTCCCTCACAGATTCTCAGCAGCTTTTCCAGTTCAGCTTCTTAGGCTCCTGGCAACAATCCTCAGGTGGGCCTCCCACACCCAAGGGCATTCAGCTGGGTGTAACAATTTAACCACTAGTTACCAATCCACTACATCATACAAGAACCACTGTGCCATGCCAAGGCTTAGGTTTTATTTGTCTAAATCCCAAGTATTTCCAGGAACCTGTATCAGTCTCTAAAATGTTGGTAGATGAACCTTCAATTAGGTAGTCATTTAGAGCTTAATTCATTATTTTAAAAATTCATTCACCATAGAGACATTTTGGGTCTGCCTTTTCTGTACATTGCACTGTGCTTATCAGTCTGTGGAAGGAGCTATTGTGTATATGTGAACATTAACTGCTTTTATGCATTCCTTATTTTAAATGGCTGACTTTGTCATCCTATACATTCATGTGTGAACTTGGAAACATTGTTATAACTCACTGTCTTAGGTACCCTTCTCTCGTTTCTGGGACAAATACCCGACACTCAAAATGAGAGAAGGAAAGGTTTATTAACATAGCCATGCATGTGCCAGCAAAGAGCTCCTTGTTGTGAAGCACAAGTCACACCAGCACTGCAAGGTCATGTCTGACATAATCATTGCAAGAGTTAATTTTCTAAATATGAGCTAAATTGTCAACGTTCCTGTCAATGGATGTCCTAAAACTAATGTGATAATCAACTTCTAAGTGCAATAACTTTGAGAAGAGATCAATTTATTTACTCTACTACATATGGAATGTAGGTTTCTTTTGAGATCACTAAAATTTAACAGAGAAATGGACAGCCTATACTGGTAATTTTGTCAAACTTGGTTTCGGTCTTTCAATATTCAAAATATTTTAAGTTTTAATACATGATCATTTGAACTACATTAGGTTTTTGACTGTAGCAGCTGACATTCCTAACTCTTATTATAAAGTTTTCATTTATTTTCACTCAAAAATTTAGTGTAAGAAAATATCCAAATCTCTCACATTAGAATGAGGTCTGCTAACTAAGAGCTTATCCTCTGGTTCTACTTAGTGGAAAGAACGATGAAGTGGAACTCTGAGACTCTCCAGCTTCTATTTGCTATCATCACAAATTAACTGCTAGGACATCAATAAGGCTGAAACTGAAATTACAGACAGAGGGTGAAGGTAGCAGGATTTAACCTCAACTTTTTTTTTTTTGTCACTGCAGCTCAAAGGGACTCACAGGAGTTCAAAATAGCTTGACTTCTGGGCCAATTTCTTCTTATGTTTATGACTTCTTTGCATAGCAAGGCAACCTGAGAGTGATCAAAAAAATTAGTAGACAGAAGCTCAACTTTAAATAAAACTCAAAATAGGAGATTACGTGTTTTTTCCAAGGATAAAAAATGAAAGTTACCAGGGGCTGAGGAGATAGTCCAGCAGCAGAAGTGCCTACTTGGCAAGCGCAATGTCCACAGTTGGATCCCAGTACCACAAAGAAAAAAAAAAAAAAAAAAGGTTCTGTATTTTATTTGTAAAAAAAAAAAAATAAATAACTCAGTGGATTACAGCACCAGCAGGTGTGCAGGGGCTGGGGGGTTTGGTCCCCAGGCCTGCTGTGCTGGCCTCACCCCTGGGAACCTTTGAGACAGCAATTGAGACTGGGGGTGGTGGTACACGCCTATAATCCCAGCTCTTGGGAGGCTGTAAACAGGAGGGTCACTATGAGTCTGACCTAGTACTGAGACCCTGAATACCCTAATATACAAAAGCAAAAAAAAAAAAAATCCAATAAAATAAATAAAAAAAGAAAGTTATCAGACACATGTGATGAAGAAATGTACAAAATACTTTGGAAGAAAAAGAGAAATTCTATAGAGAAATCACCTAATACCATTTTTTTGGTGGTAGTATCTCTGTGTGTAAGTGGCTAATCAGGATACTGGAGAAATTTGACTAATATCAGTTACGCATTAAACAACAGAGAGGGGAATTTTAGCCTGTGTATTTCTACTTTTGAATCACAGTGCCTTATGAGGTAGCGTATTTCTTCCAGTTTCCCAACTCCACCCTTCATACCATCACTTTGTTATTTATATGCTTTCATTTTATTTTTTTTTATTTTTATTTTT
>PVKA01020238.1:0-40725 GCA_004027165.1 Ctenomys sociabilis | reverse complement strand
AAGTGGATGCCACTTGAACATATACTCATAAGTGAAATAAACCAGACACACATGTGTAAATATCGTATAGTCTCCCTAGTATAAGAAGCAAAAAGCAGAAATACAAAGTAAAATACAACGTACAACAAGTAAAATCAATTGAGTCAGATAAGGCAAAGTGAATGGCATATGCTGCAGGATACTAATCAGCTTTTCTTCTAGATGGTTAACAACCTAAGATCACAAGTCAGAGTTGGAGAAATAGAAGAGCCACAAGGCCAGCCAACATTTTGGCCCTAGCCTTTCAAAGTCAGCGAAGACTCAGGACATAGGAGAAACTGTACTGCAACATCATGAAACTCAGGTGAGCTCCAAATTTTCTGAACAACAAATGAAATTTTATCCTTTCAACAAGGCTTGCTAGACAAAGCTGGTCTGGGAGAAGATATTCAGGCACCAATTTTCCTCTTGTCCTCTGATCCTTACTTATGGGACTTCCTTTCTTAGTTACCAAGGAATTACATATTTCCCTGTATGTCCACGCACTGAAATGAAGACCATGACATCAGTTAACTGTCTTATGCTGATCTAGTAGATATTTTATACCTTTTAAAGGAATCTGAAAGTGTTAAGACTTTTTCCATGAAAATGAATTCCAGGCATCAGGGAGAAGTTTAGGGTCATTAAAGGTCGTGATACATAAGTGACTTTTATCTTCTACTTATGCAGACTAACTTCCCTTTTCCTGGGTAGCTGGAGCCCAGAAGATATTTTGGGTCACTTAGTAGTGTTATTGGGGTGGGATCCTGGATATTTAGATATGAATAGGTTCTCCCATAAATGTGGGTAGGTCATAGAACTGAGGCATAAGAGGGCTCAAAGGCAATCATTGTATTCTAATCATATTCTCTTAAAGTGGGTTTCTCTTTTAAAACATATTTCCAAAGCTTCGGTCACATTCCCTCCAGAGGCAGTCATACATGCATGCAAGACCAGTATTGACATGTGAGAGAGTCCCCATTCTTTTGGTCCCTGGATTTGAATTCAGGGCCTTGAGCTTGCTATGCAAGTCCTGAGCCACCACCGAGCTCCACCCCCAGCCCCAATAGTTAGCATCTGTAACCCTACTTAGCAGGGAAATGCCATTGAGGGCTGGATTCTGGCCAAGGTTGTGCCACTCTGTGTTTGCATGTATTTTAGGCATAATCCTGCTTTTAGCACAAAAGCAAAATGCAGCAGAAATGAGGCTGTCCTTGGAAATTCATTTCACATAATCGAAACAAGGCTGGAGTCAACAACCTGAATTTAATTACTGTTCTGACAGCTGGGAGGCAATTAATCCTTCTCTCCGCCTTCCTCTGCCCCAGCTTTAAAGTGTCACTTCTTTCTTTCCCTCCCTCTTGTACTAATTAGAAACATGCTGTAGGGTGAAAGGTGACCAGTGTGAAGCTAGAACACTGTCACCAAAGCCCCTTTGATAGCAGAGAGAGCTTGTGGTGGGAGGAAGCTGATCCTGCACACAAAGCATCTGCTTCTGATGCAAGAAGAGCCAGGTGTGAGCTGGCCCCAGAGCTTACAGAGGTTGCTGCCTACCTGTGCAGAGACAGCCAAGTGGCTTCCTCTATGTCACTGTTTCCACATCTGGAAATCAAGAACTCCCGATTTCTCTATTGTCCATTTATATAAAGGGGTAAAATGAAAATGCTTTGCATAGAATTGTAAAAGCTTTTTGGTGTAGAAGATAGAGACCTCCACAATAAGCCTTTTCAAAAACAGACATTAACTAGCATGGAGACCCGAGATACGGAAACCTAGAGGATGTAGACTTTTTACAAAGATATTTAATAGTGGTGGTGCATTCTTTTATAGCCTCTTGTTTCTTGGCAGATTGTCCCTTCACTCCACTGAATGTCTCAGCTGAAAGGCAGGTGCAGCGCAAGCCTTCGCTAGCTTCTTGCAAACAACACAGAGAAACAGGCTCTGATACCCAAGGTCAACAGCCAAAGGATCCATGTTACTTCCTTCCTGGCTCTTTGGAATGTTACATGGAGATTTTTGTCGTGTTTGTTCTACGTGCCAGATTTAGCTAGACATTTGTTTTAATTGCCAGAAAAAAGGAATTAATCAACCTAAGAGAGCTATATAGGCAAAGTGAGTTTTTAAAGTCACTGTTTATTTAGTGTTCTACCACTTTGAAGGTAGGACTTTAATACAAAGTTAGCTAAACCAAGTAGGAATTTTAGATTGTTACAAGCTCCCTCATAAATCATTTATCCTATTTAAAGATAATTATGGCCCCAGATCTTATTACACTAACTCTTTGCATATATAAACTACTTGTAGAAACACAATAATCATAATTATTATTATTAATAAAGATAATTATTGTTTTTCCTTTTAGGAACATTGTTCTTTTCTCCAAGTACCTTTGGTCCATCTGTGCTATATTTCATGTTCAAATCTGCATGGTAGATTTTTGTTTTTGTTTGTTTCTGAACTTGTCTCATATTTTCTGGAAAACTATAGAGGTTGATCACAGAAGAGTCATTCTGCCATTCTGATTGTGACTTTTCACAAATGTCAGAGCAAAATGTTTGAGAGGACAAAGATGACACATGAGGACTAAATCTTTATTACCTAGATAATCTCAAGGGCATGCTACGTTGTTTCCTGCTCTTTCTTCATCACTGACTGAACTGATCATTTGCATTTTTTTCCCTCTGTACACTTTGCATTCCTCTCTTCCAGTGTGGGAGCTGACTGTGTCAGAGGGGCAAGTGGGAACTCTAGTTGAATACACCTGCATTGTTTGGCCCACAGACAAAGAAACTATGTTTTGAAAAATGGAAAATGTTTCACAGATTGCTGTTTTGACTTTTCTTGGAAGATTTGCAGATTTGGGAAGAGCTCATCCATGTTCTTACACTGAAGATGATTGGCTATTTAGGAGTTGGGGCCTCGCTTGTTTCTTGGCTTATTATGGTCTGCACTGTAGGGACTAGTTGGTCTTTCAGTGGTCACCAGGACAAAATGGTGGGAAGAGTTAGAAAATAAAGACAAGAGATAATAGCTGACATTAGGTGGTGGCCTGCTCACCCAATTGGCAAAGGACCCAAAGAACATCAGTAAGGGTGTTTATACTTCTGCAAAGTTATTAGCATAGGCACAAGGTTGCCTAGCAGTTAATGACCCAAACTGTCCAGGCAGGATTCTTCTTTCAAGACTGCGGTAGGTTGAACACTTTAGGCACTATGACCTCCTCCTGCCCTCACTCTTAGGACCAATTTCCAGCCTTTGCCACTCGCAACACCAGTTTACCTCTGTGTATTGTCTGCCTGGCTCCTGAGTGAGTGTGCCCTGGAATACATGGACCTTATTCTTATATGCACTACCCCTACCAATAGTGTCTTGTCTCTCTACCACTTTATAATCTCCCATTCTCCAGTCCAGTCTAGGAAGAACCAGGTGACTAGCTGGATCTGTGATGACTCTGACTCAGCTGCTGAGCGTTTTACATCTCTGATGTGTCTGAACTCATATGGAGTCAAAGTCATCAGGAGCAATATATAAAATTATCTAGATATTACTCATTTTGAACCAAGTTCCTAGATGTTTTTGGGCTACGGTTTGTTGCCTGAGGCCTACTGTAAGCACATGTACTCAAAGTAGTAGTAAATAATGTAGTATGAAATTTGTTGCTGCTAGATATTAGTAAAATAATTATGCTTTATAATATTATTAAGGGATAAATAATAGTATTTTCCCTTACAAGCTACTAACACATATTGGCTACGCTTTTGGCTCTGTCACTTAACTACAGCATCAGGACCAGGAAGGCAAGCATCATGTAGGCTCCTGTCAGCTAACTTAGCACAGCATCTCAGCTTGTTTGCACGATGTGCTAGAGAAGAGGAGGAAATGTGAGAATTTAGAATGAGCCACACTTCTCAAAAGAACACAAAAGTACAACGTGAAATGAAAGTCACAGTTCTGTTTGTTCTGCAGCTGTGTGAAAATCACATTATGCCCCTCTAAATAAAAATGAAAACCAGGTCTAAGAAGCAGTGATGCAGGGAGTGATTCTCTGGGTCCACCTCAGAAAATCTGTTCCTGTGAACCTCTTCTGAGAGTTGACTGGACATTTTGCTTTTTGATCTTTCTCATCTTGGTACACATTTGGCAAATTAGTTTTGTCATTTAGGAGGAGCACCCTGAGGTCAAATGTGGATCATCTTGAGCTGGAGCCCAGAGCTCCTCCTCTGGTCCACAACATCGTCCTGCTCCCATTATGAAGAGGTGGACTTCGTGGTCTTTGGGGGTCCCTGTGACACAACAGTCCATGGTGCTGTGTGGCAAATGGCCTGAGGTAAGGATAGCATGATTTTATTGCCTTATATTTTAACATTTCTATGGAGGAACAAATAGAAATCTGGTCCTCTTTGTAGTCTATAAACTTAGGCTCACATCATTGCTGGAAATACATCCTCAGCATTCACCAAATTAGCAACACCATTGGAGCAAAGATTATGTCCACTTTTCCCATGACATACCTATGCATGGAAAAATTCTTTGCATTACAAGGCATTCAGCAAATACTTGTTGAAGAAATTTCCTCTGGTAAATAAATGAAAGTATGATACCATGAAAACTTGTGTCTAAAAGAAAGGTGTTTTGAGATTTTTGGCTTTGTCAAACAAGCTTGCTAGTGGAAGTTGCTGTAATTGCCTGGGGGAGCAGAGAAAACAACTTCAGAAGTCACTGCCATACATCAAGAGCAAGGCCTGTGGGGGCCTCTTGTTTCCAAGGCTTCCCAGGAACGGCTGCCTGTGTGGACAGATTCCTGTGGCCTTCGTCTCGCCACCAGGAGCCAGTGTGTGTTTGTCCAACTTGGGAGCTGAATTTGTTGTGAACAATGGGGTCTGCCAGTCTTTGTGCAGGCTCATGCCTTGGAGATGTCTTCATGTGCTCATGAGTGTGGAAGGAGATTGCTTTCTTATGTGCTGCATGGTGAACAAATTGTGTTCTTGTTATAGTTGAATATTTAAGTAGTGAGGGTAAGAATCAGGTTTAGCACTCACACAGGCCTGACTCTGACACAATAACGTGTGGTAGGAGGCATTTAGGGCCTTGCTTTATGTACTCTCCAAATTTTCCTTTAAGTTTACTGGGGTGAAAACCATCTGTACATGAAAGGCAAATTCAGTCTTTATTCTATGGCTGGGATAAAGCAGACCCCAACTTCAGAGCTGTGATTTTTTATTACTTTTCAAATAGAAATCAGAAGACTAGAATCTCAGGAGTAGAAAGGGCCTGTATGTGGATCTTACTCCCTGTTACTGTGACAGTGCTTGTAGGAGCCATTGTCAAGGTGCTTAGCTGAGTTCCCTGTGCTATGCCACACCCCATTGCATGATCTCTGTAGCTGTACTGGGTGAGCCGCCTTCTCCCTCACTGGGAAAGGCTTGCTTGTCTGTTATCTGCTTTGGAATTGATGTTTAGTTCCTTCGGAATTATTTCCTCTCTGTCTAAAACAAAGAATAATTTAACCAGAGTTGCTAAGGGTGCTTTGGGATTTACTTTCACAGTCTTTGTGTTGAAGGAATGTGAACTATCAAGCTAGGAGTGAGATCATTAGCCTTCACGGATCAAAATCTCACAATTCGTGAGAATAGGAGAAGCTGCTGGCTACGGCTGCTGAGCCCATTCAGTCTGATTTCCTGTCCATCTCTCCACAGAGGTCTCTGTGCATTTCTTAGTTTTCCTGAATATAGACTTTTACTTTCATATTCCAGCCATTTTCAGGCCAATTGTGGGGCTCAGTCAAGGCCATTCCAGGGACAAGTATGAATTAATATATAAGAAAGCACTGTGTATACATAGCTTTTTTATAATCCTGATCAAATCTTTCTTGGCTCTTGTTGGTTTTGAGATGGAAAAGATCTTTAATCATGGTAGATTAATAGAAACAATGCAAAATATGAGGTGAGAAATCTTGATTTCAGTTAGTTGTGCAATTCAGTAGCTCTGCCATCATGACTACCTAATCTCACCTCTTCGAATATCAGTGTTTTACCTTGAAAATAAAGGAGTTCACAGTGCCCTCTTCACAGTAGTACTGCAAGGGTGAAAGGAAATGCTGTGTGTCAGCAGCTACCATACTTCAGAATTCACTGATAATCTTCATGATTTTTGTTACAGCCAAATAACACCTTTGCTATTATTCACTTAATATGTTTCTTTGCACTCACTTTTTAAAAGAATACAAAATAGAGATATAAAGATAAAACAGCATTATTCAGCTATAAAAACATAAATTCAAGGCTTTTGTAGATAAGTGGATGCAGCTAGAGACTATACTGATAAGTGAAATGAATCAGATCCATACATGTAAATGTTGTATTATTTTATTAGTGGGAGAACTCACCTCTTAGAGAAGGTGAAATGTCTACCCCGTTCTCAAGGAGTAACTTTGGAAAGATGACAAGGTGCTGTCTATATAGTTTCCCCCATCATATGAATAAATAAAATATAAAATAATTTCAAAGTACTTTTGGCTAAGTGCCTCTTTGTCCTTCCACAAGGATCACTGGTTATACTTGTACAAGAAAATAAAGATTAAAAAGCAGTGCATATAATATGTCCAATTGTGACTGTAAAATAAATGTTGGCCAATAATTTAATAAATTGAAAGTAGATTCATATTTATTAAGTGGTTATTTAAGCTAGGAGATCTTTGTTTTACTTTTTTAAAGGGAAATTCGTCTTTTACCTTTCGGAAAAAACGCAGCGTAGTTTGTAGAACCCAATAACCCAGAATGTTCTACTCTCATACTTTTCATTCAATATTGATTTGTGAATTAATAAATACTGCAGTTTCTTGGCATTTCATTTAAGGATCATCAATGAACAGCAGTATCTTAAAATAGAGTTTTGCATTATATCGTTGGTGGATAGTTAATATTCTGAGGCTGGAGTAAGATGGTCAGAGAGGTCAGCTTCCACATTTGGTTCCTTATGATGTTCCTGGCTATTTATTCAGCCCAAACACCGTGTATATATACTGGGTTTTGGAAACATGCCAGATAATAAAGCAAGGGATTAGCCCTTCAAAGCTTCTGTCTGGAAGGAAGAAACAGGTAAATGATAATAATATGCTTACTGTATCAGGCGGTGGTAAACGTGATACAGTAAAGGAAGATTGAAACAGACAAGCGGCGGTAGGGGTTGCTTAGTTTTTCAGAGGGTTAATCTGGGAGCGACTCTTCCTCCAGCAGTCTTTTCATTAGAATCTGAATTAACACAGAGAGAAAGCCACAATGCCACCTAGAAGAAGAGAGATCCAGCTGAAGAAAGAGCCAGGGAAAAGGGGCTGGAAGTGGTTGTGAAATCACCAAGAAACCTGCATAGCCGGAGAAAACTGAAAAGGTGGCGGCGTGGGGTGGGGCTCACAACACACAGGCTTTAAACTTGTTTTATTTTTGTAATTGGAGCAATCACAAAGCTTTTGTGAGATCTGAGTCAAGGAGCGACCTAGTCTGGGATGTGGGGCCACGTGTACGGTTATTGTGGAAGGCACAATGGGCAGGAAGAAGAATATTAAAGGGACACTGGTCAGAGCCATCGCCTGCTGTGGTGAGAGGGACAGCATTCTGGGTGCACAAACATGATCATATTCTGAAAACATTTTGAATGTAAAGGAGCTGGCATTTCTGATGGCTTGGATACAAGGTAAGAGAGAAAAGGCCAGGGACAATTGTAAAGTTAGGGGGCCAGGGAGAGCGCCGAGAATGGCTCAGGTGGCCACAGGTGTTCACCTTCGTGCAGCTTCTACACGCATGCCACCCTGAGCTAGCACCCTTTCATTGATGGTCAAAGCCACTTAAAGTTCATGGCTCCTGCACAAACTCACGTGCACTTAGCCATTGAGTACAGTGGCAAAATCTATCAAGCAAAGAACTGAAAACAATCAAAATGGCTTTGCCTTTTGATACTTTTCTCCCTCTGCTAATGGTCCCAAACTGTAACTATATACAACTTATGTGACCCCAAGTAGCATTCCCTGAAAATATTCTATATTAGAAAATATAATTCAACTTAAGTTGTGTTTTTCTTTCTGGTTTGTTTTTTATCCACGTAAGTTTAAACATCCATTATTTCCTGGATATAGGTAAAGGTTTCTCTTCTGCTTTTACTCTTCTTAATATTATGTTTCCTTCACACTTTAAAGATTATTAATGAGCTTAGTAATATGTTCCCATCAACCTTAAGTTAATTGTGTTACCTTCTTTCACTCTTGAGGATAATAAGTTTCAGAGACTTGACTTGAATTAATCTGCTAAATTGAATTAATTAATTAATCAGTTAAGCTCACAAACCTGAGAAATGTTGATACTGAAATCTGAAGTTGGGAGTGTGTACCTTGCAGGGCCAGTATTAATTATTTTTCTCATTGCTAGGACAAGATAGCTGATACCCAAAGTTAGAAGAGGAATGTTTGATTTCAGCTCATCGTTCGTAGAGGTTTCAGTCCATAGTTGCTGGCTCCATGTCAGGGCACCATTGAAAAAAGGCATCAGAGAGGAGAAACTGGCCATGTAAGGTGGGCAGGACCAGACCTCCTCCCAGTCCATGCAATCAAATTGTTTTACTAGAGACCATGCCTCCTTGTATATCACAATAAAATTGGAGATGAACTGAAAACATGGAAAAGAATGTAAGGTATTGGATGTGCTGCTCAGATATGCTTTGAATACTTACCACCAGTGAATGAAGTATAAAATTGACAAAAATCTTCAATGGTCCTTTAGTTTACAGGTTTCAGTCTGCAGTCAGCTAGCTCCAAAGTGGGGTAGTATGCAGAGGAGAAACAGTCTATGGCTGGGCAGGCAGCAGGCAGCAAGGCTACCTCCTTCCTCTCCCTTTATATTCCATCCGGGCTTCCAACCTATTGATTGGTAGCACCCACAGGGTGGGGCTTCTACTACTCACACACAGAACTATGCTACGGGTTTCCCCATCACACACCCTCCGTCCCAGTTCCACACACCTGAAGCTAGCATCACACACCCATGATTCAGCTACCTCCCAAAAGGCCAGCTCTGCTCCTTCACTCAGTCTGTGTAATCAAATGGTTTTATGGAATACGATGCCTCAGCATATATCACAGTACAGTTGGAAATGATCCGAGTACGTTAACATACAAGCCTCAGCACTACAGCACTCAGATACTCCTACAGGACTCAAGAATCTAGTAAAATTTCGTCTCCTTTCCAAAGTCTTCCATGACCATTCCCATCACATTTTGTTCCTCCTCCTTATTTTGGTACTTCAGCGTTTGTACTGTATTTCTTGTAGCTGGCCTGTGGTATTTCTAGCACTGTAGCATTGCAGTCCAGCATTAGTATTTTCTCTTGTGTGAAGTTTAAGTTCCATATGACTAGAGCCATCTCTTCATATTTTTCTTGGTCCAGCATTGACATTTAACACATTTTCATTCTTTGAGCATACGTTCTTTGGAATGTTTTCTCTAGTGCTACCCACAGACTACAGTACAGCTAGACATAAAATGGGCATTGAATGTATTTTGAATTTACAAATGGTACCCAGTTAAATTTTTTCCCAGTTCCTTTACAGAGAAAATGATGGATGGTCAGCTTCTCCAGCATTTGTAACCTCGTAAGTTTTCCTATTCACAGAAGGTTCATATTTTGTCAAATGAGTTTCTCCAGGATGTACACAAAGCTTGTGGAGGCTCAGATCCCCTTTAATGCTGCAAAGGCCAAGTCAGCAGGGAGACTTCTGCCTCCCACCCCTGCCTACTCCAAACTTCATGCAATTTTTATTTGCCTTCTTTAGGCCAGCCAGCCCAGTATTGAGCTTACATAAAAATTCAACCCTCTGGCAGCTGATGAATAACATAACTCCATGGCTAGAATTTGCTTGTGCTGGGGAAGGGTTCAAAAGATATCCAGCTGTCTGTGTGCTCAGAATTCCTCAGTGGGGCGCCGTTCCATCTCAGTGCCCATCAGTAATTAGCCCTGTGCCATTTGCTCACCTGGCAAGTCTGCAATTGGAGACAGCGGGGCAGGATTGCAAAAATGCCAGATTCGGAATCATAAAATTTGCTATAATATTTACTATCATTCCATCTCATTTTGCTTCTGCAAAATGGGAATAAAAGGTACTCTGATGAATAACTATCTATTGGTTCTGCAGTTTAATGAGAGAGGACATATTAAAGTATTTTGTAAACATGATTTTGTTCACCAAATAGTCCTGGAATAACTTCTCTTTGCCAGATGGTAATTCATAAAGTAAAGTGATGTGAGGGGTGCAGTGATATAAATGCCTCACGATGCCTATAAGATCTTGAGCATAGTCTATAAAGAGGCTCAAAGGAACTGAAGTTGTTCCTGTTATTGTTCTAGTTGTAACCTGGATTTTTTATCATTGCCATGTTGGTGATTGCTTTTATACAGTTTGTTATTGTCCTTTTAAGGTGTTTGGTGAATGCCGCAAACTATGATAAGAGATTTGGGTAATTTAAAATGTAATCTTTTGACAAATTTCCCTCTTCCTGTATTCCTCCTTATCTTTTTGTTTTATGAGAAAATTTATGTTGGGAGATTGACAAGTAGGAGACCTGCAGCTTGAGCACAGGTTCTCTGACTCCAGAGCTGTGGAACTTCTGGCTTCTTAGCCATGGAATACTGGCGGGAGATGCAAAGAGGCATCACGGCCAAAAGAAAGTATCATGAAGTTGTGTAGCTGATTTAGTTCTAGAACTTCATAGTTATAATCTTCTGTTTCATTAGCAAGATAGCAAAGATTGCATTATCCTCATAAATGAAGACATGGGGCTAGAGGCTTGCAAATAACATGACCAAAGCATTGTGGCATTTCCCAGAATTGTAGAATTCTTGGAGCTTATTTTCTTTAAACCTGTCATTTTATAGAGATTCTTTTTTATGAGGGAGAAGGCATCATTTATTCAGCATTATGTGATATACTTATAATAGCATATTATCTTTAATGGAATTCATGAAAAATTGACTGGGCATGGAAGTACTATTAAGAATTTCATGTCAGATGACAATAACTGTGAAATCTGTACAATTTTGGAATGGCTAGCTTGCTTTAACTCCAAGATTGTCAGCAGATGTGTTGTAGGTCAGTTTTTGTGATAAATTGAAGGTATTACTTCCTTCACAAACATTACATTAGATTGGATTTAACAACTTGAATAAGAAATAAAATGTGAATGATCATTTTCACAAGGATACTTGAAAAAGATGATTGTAGAAGCCCGTGGGGAAACTGATTCATTTTGTTAAGCTAGACACTAGAGGGAGATAGAGAATCACTGGCCCCAGTGGATCTGAGCCTCCTGGGGTGACTGGGAGTGCTGGAGCTTGCCTTACTGGTCCAGCAAGGGGATGGATGATTTTTTTCTACAGTAACCAAAATATGATTTATAATAGAATTTTTGTGCCTCTTGAGGCACACCCGTCATCAGAAGAACACCGATTTTCAACAATATCCTTACTACAGTCTTTTCTTCCTCTGAAAATGTCTGCTTCTCAGATGATAGTTTTAATTCCTTTTTGTCTTTCTTTTCTCTCTGTAGTGACACCCTAATCATGATGATGGGAGGTAGAAAAACAACAGCAATAATGGCTCACAGAAAGCCTTCAGTCACTAGGCTAGAAAAAGAGATGCCAAGTTTGAGACTCTGTTAGGATCTGACAGAAATTATTTATTTACTTTTCACTTTATTTGCTTTATCGAAGAGCTTGTATAGCTTGCTGATTGCTCAGAAAAGACTAATGTGTATGAAACATAAATGCTTCATCAGAAATGCTGTCGTGTCTTTCAGTAGAAGAGGAAAATACATACTGAGGATCATGACAACTGCTGGACAATGGCTGCATAATTACACTTTGGGGAAGGACTTGTACACAGGCTATTGTGGATGAGTAAGTGGAGCTGTCCGTGGAACTGGACAAAACCCAAGAATCTGTGCAAAGCCATCTGGAATAGTTAGGCCTTCACAATAGGGCAATCAGACTTCCTCTGAAAGAACTGATTGCTAGTCTTGTTAGCAGGGAAGAGTTAGCCATTAGTGTGCTTAATGATAGCCTGAGAACAACTTCTAGTAAATAAGGACTTAGGAGAGGAAAAACATGTCAGACATAAGGCCCTATTTGAAACATCTTGTGGCTTATTTCCTTTTTCCTAATTTTTCAGTGCAGGTATACTTTTGCCACTCTATCCATTGCCTCATTTGCATTTTCCATAGGAAAATTCTGTGTCACTGGGTCCCATTTTAAAAGCCATCTACTGGTTTCTACATTCAAAAGGATGTGGCATCTCCTCAGTACAGGGATGTTGGCTACAGGGGGATATGCTACCAACCTATAATAGCAGAGGTGACTATGACCAGTGCTCACATGTGGGCAAGAGCAGCTTCTTGGTTATGTGTAGTTATTTTAACTCAATGGACTAAAAGCACACTTCTAGTAGTGTTATCTTTGAGGATGCCTTAGAAATATTAAAGAGTTAGCTACAAATTATGGTGGAGGATCCAGAGCCCCTGCCCGCAAGACCTCCAAGTGAGCGATCAGCCTTATCCACCCCAGTCAGGCCTGCCCTGCAACTCCCCGGAGCCCATGACCCCAAGCCCATGGAACGAGTGAGAATTTTATGAATCTTTCAGCCTCTGATCCAGCTCAGCATGGTGAGGGTGTGGTAGTGCTTCGTTGTTCCATGGTTCTCCCTGGGCTAGGGTCACAAAAGAGGGGAACCACAGGCTCACAGTTGTGTCAGAAGGGCTGCAGAAAAAACAAGCTGAGCACAATAGCTAGATCCAGGCCAGGCATAACTGGATAATATCACACAATAGATTGGCACCCGAATCTCATTATGTGCTAGGGTTGAAACTGCACCAAAGCTCTACACAAAAGGTCAGAGGTCAGTGCTGTACAAAATGACAAAGACAAGGAGCAAAATAAAATGTCAGACATCCAGCTCACCAATGATACATACACATGACACAAGCTCTGCTGACATGAATGAATTAACAGAGTCAAAAAAGAAACAAGAGCAGAAAGGTATAGAAGAACTCAGACGAGAATTAGCACCTGAAATAAAAAAGAAATTTTTGAATACATAGCATCTGAAGTAATGAATCAAATCTAGAAATGTATGAGGGAAACCCATTGCCCACCCAGAACAAGTGCAGAGAACACTATTCCAGCTGAAACATGAATTAACAGCGTCGCTAGCAAAGAAACAAAAGCAGAAGGTAAAAACGAACTCAAAGCAAAAATAATTTCTGAAATAAAAAGAGAAATCTTTGAAATGATAGTATCTGAAGTAGAGAATCAATTCTGGAAATATATGGAGGAAATCCAATTTGGAAAAACTATGCATTTAAAGAATTAATAGCCACCTTGAAAGAAGACATGGATAAAAAAAATAGAGGAGATTAGAAATATGATGGATTCCTTGACTGAGCAATACAGGAAAGAAACAGATCACATGAAGACGAGTCAAAGAGATATAGAAGAACTTAAAATCTCAATCAGGAGTCTACAAAACCATTTGAGTGAAAGCGAAGACAGAGTTTCAGATCTTGAAGACGCTGGTGCAGCTAATGAAAAGGTGAGAAAGGATCTCTTAAAAACAACGAGAATGCAGGAAAAAATAATCCATCACCTACAAGATGATGCCAGGATGAACAATGTGAGATTAATTGGCATCAATGAAAATGAAGGAGTCAATACAAATGATGTAAAAAGAATATGGGCAGAAGTAATAGCAGAAAACTTCCCAAATACGAAGAAACAATCCAACCAACATTCAGGCAACTGAAACATACAGAACATCAAATAACTTCAATTGAACTAAAAACAAACCAAAACATATAATAGTCGAGATCCCAGAAATCCAGCAAAAGAACAATATACTGAAAGCCGTTAGAGAAAAGAAGGTCACATTCAAAGGAAAACTCATCACAACTATGGCTGACTTTTCTGCATAAACCATAAAGGCAAGAAGAGCATGGAGCAGAGTTCTTCAAGTCCTCTATGAAAACAAATTCCAGCCCAGGCTACTATACCCTACAATACTCTCTTTCAAGTTTGATGGAGTGAAATACCTCCATGACAAAGAACAACTAAAGAATTTCATGATGACAAAGCCATCCCTTCACAGGCTACTGAAAGATTTTCTAGAGGGTGACCACAAAGACCAGAACTCCACGAATGAGAACAGAAGGAACACACTAAGTATGGCAAACAACTAAACATAGGATTAAAAGGAGTAAACAACAGCAGGAAAATAACATGACAATCATAAGTCAGTACATTTCAATGTAACCATCAATGTAAATGGACTCAATTCACCAATTAAGAGAAATAGACGGGCACAGTGGATTAGGAAACAAAACCCCACAATATGCTGTGTTCAAGAAATACACTTAACTCAGAAAGATATTCAGAGGCTTAATGTCAAAGGATGGAAAACAATACTACATGCTCCAGCACCTCAGAAAAAAACAGGAATAGGAATTCTGTTCTCAGACAGTCTCAACTTCAAACCAAGAATGATCAAATGACACAAAGAAGGCCACTATATATTGGTTAGGGGAAAAATTCAAGAGGAAGAGGTAACACTCATAAATATCTATGCACCAAACACAGGAGCTCACAACTATGTAAGACAAATCTTCACGGACATGAAAAATCTAATATCTAAGACTAGAATCTTAACAGGAGACCTTAGCACCCCCCTATAAAGAAAAAGATATGTCAACCAGACAAAAAATTAGCAGAGAAGTAGCAGAAGTGAACCAGAGCTTGGAACAAATGGACCTGGTTGACACGTATAGAGTGCCCCACCCAACCACAGCTCAGTACACATTTTTTAAGCTGAACACGGGTCATTTTCTAAAATTGACTACATATTAGCCCATAGGTCATGCTTAAGCAAGAAAATAGTAATTATCCCATGCATGTTATTCAACCACAGTGAAATCAAACTGGAAATAAACGAAAAAAGAAAGCAGAAAGCCCCCCTAAATACATGGAAATGAAACAATGAATGGGTCAACAATCAATGGGTCACAGATGAGATTAAACAAGATATTCAACAATATCTACAATTCAATGAAAATTCAACCACAATTTATCGGAATGTATGGGATGCGAAGAAAGCAGTTATCAGAGGGAAACATCATAGCTAGGAACTCACACATTAGGAAAACAGAACAGAACAAATAAACACCCACTGTTGCACCTCTGACATCTAGAAAAGGAAGAATAAGCTAAATCCAGAGCCCAAAGATGGGAAGAAATCATAGAGATTAGAGAAGAAATTAATTCAAGTGAGATGAAGAAAACAGTTCAAAGAATCAATGAATCAAAAAGCTGGTCCTTTGAAAGACCAAATAAAATCGATAAGGCCCTGACTAACCTCATGAAAAAGAGGAAAGAAAAAATTCAAATACAAGCAGTAATGAATGAAAAGTGTGAAATCACCAGAGACCCAGTGGAAATTCAGAAGATTATCAATAGCTACTTTGGGAACCTTTACTCTCACAGAAGAAATGGACAGATTCCTCGAAAGGTATAAATTACCAAAACTGAATCAAGAAGATATAACAACTCTCAATAAGCCAATAACAGCCAACAAAATATGAAACATAATAAAAAGCCTACTGACAAAGAAAAGTCCTGGTCCTGATGGATTCACAGCTGAATTCTACCAGAAATTTATAGAAGATATAATCCCTACGCTCCTCATAGTCTTCAAGGAAATTGAAAAGGAAGCAGTCCTCCCAAAATCATTTCTGGAGGCAAGTGCTATATTGATTCCAAAGCCAGGGAAAAACACAACCAAAAAAAAGAGAACTACGGGCCAATTTCCCTCAAGAACATAGATACAAAAATCCTCAATAAAATCCTAGCAAATAGAATACAGTAAATCATCAAGAAGATCATACACCATGACCAGGTAGGATTCATCCCAAGGATGCAGGATGGTTCAATATTTGAAAATGTATAAATGTAATGCACTATATTAATAGACTGAAATCTAAAAACCAGATGATCATCTCAATTGATGCAGAAAAAAGATTTTGACAAAGTCCAAAACTCATTCGTGCTCACGGTCCTAAAGAAAACTGGAATTGAAGGCCTCCACCTCAATGTAATAAAAGCCATCTATGATAACCCAAAGTGTAATATGATTCTAAACAGAGAAAAACTGAAATCTTTTACCCTTATATCTGGTAGAAAACAAGGATGTCCTCTATCACCCCTCTTATTCAATATAGACTTAGAATCATTAGCTTCAGTCATTAGATAAGAAGGAGAAATAAAGGGAATAAGAATAGGTAAAGAAGTTGTTAAATTATCACTATTTGCAGATGATATGATACTTTACTTGGAAGACCCAAAAAACTCCACCAAGTAGCTAGTAGAATTGATACACAAATTCAGTAGCATAGCACGATACAATCTCAGTACTCAAAAGTCAATAGCATTCGTCTACACAGATAACAAACACACTGAGCGGGAAACTATAGAAACAGTATCTTTTCCAATAGCACCACGGAAAGTGAAATACCTTGGAATTCACTTAACCAAGGAAGTCAAAGATCTTTTCACAAAAAATTACAGTAGCCTAACAAAAGAGATGGTAGAGGATTTCAGAAAATGGAAAGATAATCCCTGCTCGTGGATAGGAAGAACCAACATTGTGAAGATGACTATCCTCCCAAAATTGTTGTACAGATTTAAAGCAGTCCCTATCAAACTGCTGCCAATATACCTCCCAGACCTAGGGATATAGTTCCTAAAATTTATTTGGAACCATAAAATACCTAGATAGCAAAGGCAACCCTGACCAAGAAAGACAAGGCAGTAGGCATCACAATTCCTGACTTGAAATTATACCACAAAGCCACTGTGATAAAGTCTGCATGGTATTGGCAACAAAATAGACATGAGGATCAATGGAATAGACTAGAAGATGCAGAGGCCCCTACTAACACACTCAACCACTTGATCTTCAACAAAGGGGCAAAACACGCTTACTGGAAGAAAGATAGCCTCTTTCACAAATGGTGCTGGAAAAATTGGTTTTCTACATGTCAAAAACCAAAACTAGATCCAGGATTTTCACCATGCACTAAGTGAAAGTCAAAATGGATTAAAGATCTCAATATTAAAACAGAAACAATCTCCTGGAAGAGAAGTAGGAGGAACTCTTGAAGACATAGGGGTAGCCAAAGAGTTCATGAACAAACATGTGTTTGCTTGGGAAACGCTTGAAAGAATTAACAACTGGGATCAACACTTCTTGAGAAGTATTTGCATGTCAAAAGAAATTGTCAGCAAAGTGAAAAGACAACCCACAAATTTTGGAAAAATCGTGACTTATTAGCACTGAGAGAAAGGTGTGCTCTATAATTTATAAGAACTAAGAATATTAGAGCCCTCAAATTTAAAGACCAATCCAGAAATGGGCATCTGAGATGAGTACTCACTTCTCAGAGGATGAAATTAAAGAAGCAAATAAATATATGAAAAAATGCTCCACATCACTAGCAATCCGTGAAATGCAAGTTAAAACAACACTGAGATACCATCTCACTCCAGAAAGAATGGCTATCATAAGGAAATCAACCAACAACAAATGTTGGTGAGGTTGTGGGGAAAAGGGAACACTTCTCCACTGCTGGTGGGAATGTAGACTGGTACAACCATTGTGGAGATCAGTGTGGAGACTCCTCAAAAGAGTAGGACTGGAAATACCATTCAAGACAGTCATCCTCCATTGGAAATTTTCCTAGAGGAACTGAAAACATCATATCGTAATGACATATATGTCCCTATGTTTATAGCAGCACAATGTGTGATAGCAAAATCTTGAAAACAACCAAGATGTCCGCCACATGAGGAATGGTCGAAAAAGATGTGGTTTTTCTATGCAGTGGAGTATTACTCAGCTATAATGATAAACTTGAAGCATTTATATTAAAGTGGATGCCACTTGAACATATACTCATAAGTGAAATAAACCTGATGCAAATGTACAAATATTGTATATCTCCCTAGTATAAGAAGTCAAAAGAAGAAAAACAGATAGAAAGATATAACTAAAAAGAATGTAGTCAGATAGCTAGGGTAAATGGAATTGCATATGTTGCCAGGTACTAATCATCTTCCCTTCTGGAGGGTTAACAACCTAAATTTGCAGATCAAAAATTGGAGAAATGAAAGTGATGCAAGGCCAGCCAACATTTTGATGCTAGCCTTTCAAGGTCAGTGAAGACTCAGGACATAGGGGAACCTGTACTGTTACATAATGGAACTCAGTTGTTCCCCACATTTTCTGATCAATGAGATTATGGAGCCACAGTGGACTGTGATTGATGATGGATAGTGAGCCTATGGAGAGTCACATGGAGGAAAAGCTTTCTCTCAGGCTTTCACAGAGAGCAACCTAGTCAAACAATGTCCATAACTCATCCACATGGCTGACACTGACAAAGGATCTACATAGTGAGGTACAAGGTTACAGGATAAACCCTGAGGGGACTTGACTGACCTCATCAGATACAAAAGTTTCATTTTTTGTTATATACATCTTGCTTTATCTCGGTCTTAACCATGCAGCAGAAAAGTATAAAAATGAGGTATATAAATAAGGCCATAATAATAAGCTGCACTGTAAATGGCTATAGTCAACTACTTCTTCATATAACCCACTAATATTATGGACTGCTGGACCATGTTGTATTGTTTTATTGAATTCAAGCACCTATAATAATTTAATGACAATAGAATGCCCATCTTTGACAGGTCTATACAAAAAAGGGATACAAGGAAGAACCATTCTGTGTTTGTATAATCAGTACATTTAGGATAAATGTGCAATACTTTTGTGTAATTCTCTGAGAAGAAAGATTTGCACTAATAGTGTTTGAACAGGATATCCTGTCTGCTTCTGTACTATGGATAACCACTAGGAATGTAACGATGTAAAAAGCATTAATTATTGAAAGTGTACTATAATGCAGCTTTAATAAAAAGGCATACAGTTACATGCTTTTAATTCTTTGATTAGAGCCATCTGGTCTAATAGTGTTTGTAGACAGAGAATCATGTGTGCACCTTGTACAACAAAAAGCCACTACAAAAATAGTGTGCAATGTATTAATTGTTGAATGTGCCCTATTCATTTGATTTGAAACTGTCTCATTGCTATTTGTTCCTCAATAAGATAAAATAAAAATTCGGTGGAGGTCAAGAACTCGAAGTTATAATCTCTGATGTTACTGTACAAAATGGACTGGGTGTAGTGACTCCGGGATGTCCCAGCTACTAGGGATCCTGAAGCTGACAGAGGCGCTCCAGCCTGGCTGGGCAATGCTGTAATGGTCCATCTCCAAGAAACAAACAAACAAAAAAACAAAAACAAAAACAGAAAAATATGACACTGTAACAGGAAGTATAACGAGTGACCTTTTACATAACGCAGCTTCACTGCAAGGTACAGTAAGCCACTCTCTTTACCAGGAGGTGTAGGTCATGTGACTGTAAGGTAGACAAGAAAGAAAGAGCTGGGAACTGAGGAAAGAGAGTGGCGTGTGTGTAAAATTCTTTCCAGAACTGTGCTATGCAAACCGTGGCTTCAAAGTTTTGCAGTTAATAACTGGTGATTATTTACTTTTTGTGGGTTTACTCATTTTTATAATTTATCTGTAAGTTTTCACACATTTATAGATTTTTGAAGTCTAACTAGAGTACTGCTTTATGATAAGACAAATACTTGGCGTACGTTTGCTTTTATGTACCCAGCAAGCCTTGTGGTAGCTTTTTGAATCCCTCAGCATTTAAACTTTTGACTCCTAACCAAAATAGCAATGAATTTATCCCATTTTTTTTCTCCTGGAGAGAGGGCTAATGAGAGCAGAGCAGAGGAATTGTTTTTTGTGGCAAACAGTGAAAGGGCATTAAAAGAAAATGAAAGGTTGCAGAAAGGAAGTGGCGGGACCCAGGGAAAGAGCAGCATTCAGTCTTCTTTCCTAGATAAGGAAACTGAAGCCTCCGAGTGTAATTAGAAGCTCTTTTCAGCCAGTGTCCAAAGTAGGGGCTTGGTGAGCACCCTTGCTCCCACTCCTGCTCCTCTCCCCAGATAGGAGCTAAGTTGAGACAACTGCTTTCTCTGTTTAAATGCTTACGGTGTTTTTCTATAAACTGGCCTATGGGAGTGTTTCATTTTAGAGGGCAAACTGGATATTGACAACCATGATAATGATAACTTTGATCACATATGCCATAGAAAGACTCTGAATCAGTGAAACAGAATGTAAATTTAGAAAAGATGTTAACAAGGTCCCTGTTCCCTGGTTGTATAGTTGATCAAAGCAGTTGGCAGTCAGTCTCATTATCAATTGTGAGGGCATTTCATGTTGAAATACTCAATATACTCAGGAATGTAGTATATAATTTATTTATTTGGTACAGGATCTTACTATGCAGCTCAGACTCCTAATGATCCTCCTATTTTCAGCCACTCCAGCAGTGTGCCAAGTTGGGGGGGTGGGGAGGGCTCTACATGTGGGGGAGGGACTCAGAGAATCACTTAGCACACCCAGGGGTGGGGGTGAGGTAGGGGCCAGTGAAGCATGTGGTGCCAGGGTTCGAACCCCATTTCTTGTCCTTGCCTAAGGAGGTGCTTAGTCCATTGAGCTATCTCTGCAGCCCTCGCTTATTTATTATTTTGGTTTTTGGGCACAGGGTCTCATATGCAGCTTGGATTTGTAGGGATCTTCCTGTCTCAGCCTACCCAGCATTGGGATTACAGGTTTGTGCCACCACCCCCAGTTTTGGGTGACATAGTGTGCCCAGGGTTCTGGGCCAGTACTACGTATGATACTGGGGATTGAACTCAGATCCTTGTGCTTACCAGGAAGGTGCTTAAACCACAGAGCTATCTCCCCAGCCCAGAAATATATTTTTGCATATGCCATTGTACTAACTGAGAAAGAAATGTATCTTCTCTGTCGTTTGTATTCCCTCCTCGAACTACCACTGTTTCTCTTGTTTGTCCTTTTTGCAGCAGGAATTTATAAGCTTTAAGAGCAATTGGGTGCAGGGGAGAATGTTGACATTAGAGATAATTCATTCAGTAAATTGACACAAATTTATTGTGACTGCAGGTCAACGAGCTGACATCAATTCTCTCAAGCAGAATTGCTTTATCAAAATACAAACCAGTAAAGAAAAATTCCCTTATCTATTTTTTCCCTCAAAGAAATCATTCCTGGACCTTCTGATAGAGAGTGCTGAATATTTCTGAATATAATTATTCTTCTAGGAAAATAAGCTTTGAATAGTTGCATGAATCACAAAAAGAAAAATGGCAATGAAAAATACCTGACTTTCTGGCCACGAATAAGATGTTTTTTGAGACTTCAATAGGCAGAATGGACTAAGGAAAGCATAGTTTGGGATTAATAGCGCTTAAGGATGCCTGTGTAATATTCATGTCAGTGAAGCTCAAACTTTAGCATGTATCAGGATAATAAAGAAAACTTGTTAGTTAATGCATATTGCTGTGTACAACAGCATGCCTGATTCAGTAAATCTTGGACGGGACACTGGAATTCATGTTTTTACTAAGTGCTCTGGTTGGACCTAACAGTGCCAAGCTAGAAACACACTTTGAAAGAATGTTTTATGTTATATACTTAAAAGGTTTTTTTCTCATTGATTGTGAGTTTCACTTATGAGATAAGCTTCACAAAATAGGGAAGTCTGGAAAAGGTGTATGCACTGTAGATGGCAAAAGAAACTGGTGAAGTTAATAAGCCAAAGTTCATATGGTAAGTCAGTGTTGAAGTGCGCACTCATCTTTTAGCACTTAAATTTCCACTTCAGTGGTGCCAAATCTCTTTTTGATAAGGTCTATATAATAAGGCCAAGAAACAAGAAACCACATATTCCCCAGAAGCAAGTAAATAGCACATAAATTATGAGGACGTTCCCTTGCCTAGCACTTGAGATTTTCTGCTACCTGTTCCTAGTGAAGCCCTTTGTTTCTGTACGCAAATTATCTCCCTCTACACCATCTCTCTGTGCTTGACGCAGTCCACTGCACAGGCTATCCTCTAGATTTGTTTCACATTGCTGCAAACATTAGAATTTTGTTTCTTAAATCATTGCATCACATTCTATTGTGTCTGTCTGCCACAGCTTTCAATCTATTTATTATTCAATTGACAAATTGTTGCCACCTCTTAGCTATGGTACACCATGCCAGAGTCAATATCTGAGTGCAAACATTTTTTAAACAACTGATTTTGGGCCGTGGAGATAGCTCAGGGGAGTAAGCGCCTGCTTAGGCAAGTGTAGCGACCAGGGTTCGATTCACAGCACCACACACAGTGCTGGCCTCGCCCTCTGAGTTCCCTGAGCTGCACACTGAGCCCAGGCATGGTGGTGCATGCCTGTAATCCCAGTGCTGGGGAGGCTGAAAACAGGAAGATCACTACAAGTCTGAGCTGCATAGTGAGACCCAGTACCAAATGCATAAAAATAAAATAAACAGTTGATTTTAATTTGTTGGAGTGTATATCAAAAGGTGGCGTTACTGATTCATGAGGTAATTTTATTTTTAGATACTTGAGCCACTTCTCTGCTGTGTCTACAAACTTCTGTGTCAGATTAAAATACATCCAACTTGGCACAAGGATTCTTTTTTTCTCTGTATCTTCAATACTTGTTGTCTTCCATGGTTTTGATCATTGTCAATCATAGAAGAAGGAGGTGACATCTCATTATGATAACTTTGATTATTGATGATGAATATTGCATTGATCACCTATTTTTTAATTATTTATATTTCTCCTTTTGAGAAATATCTGTTCAAGTACTTTTCTCATTTTTAGTAAGCCCATTTTCTTGTTGAGTGCCTTGTATTTTTAAGCACATTATTTGATGTATGATTTTACATTTTTTAATTTTTTTTATTTTATCTGTGGATTATTGCTTTCCTCTGTTAATTGTTTCATTTGCAAAAGCTTTTTGGTTTAATGAAATTCCATTTGTTTATTTTTGTTTCCATTGAATGTATATTTGGGTTCATACCCAACAGATAATTGCCCACAACTATGTTCTAGGACTTTCTCCTATGTTGTCTTCTACTGCTTTACAGTTTCAGTTTTTCACTTAAGTCTTTAATTCCTTTTGAGTTGATTCTTATGTGAGGGTGTTATATGGACCTGTTTTCATTGTTATAGAGGTAGCTGTACAGTTTGTCTTGGACCATTTATAGAAGAGACTATCCTTCTATCCTCTTCAAATGTTCTTGGTGGATTAATAAGTCAATTAACTCATCGTAGATGCACAGGATTTGTTTCAAGGCTGTCTAGCCTGCTTCATGAGTCCATGCGCTGCTTTTGTTCTAGAACTAGGTATTTTTGATTACCATAGGTTTGTAATATATGCCAAAGCTAGTGGTGTGATTCCTTCATTTATTTTTTTGGTTCAGATTGTTGTGTCTATTTTGAGTATTTTGTGATTTCATAAATATTTCAAAGTTGTTTTTCCTTATTTTCAGGAAGAATGACATGAGCATTTCTTTCTTTCTTTTTAATGCATTTGGTTAAGCAGGGTCTCACTATGCAGCTTGGACTCATAGTGATCCTCCTGCTTTCAGCCTCCCCAGAGTTGAGATTATAGGTGTGCAGCACTAGACTGGTGCTCCTGGCTGGATCAGCGTGCCCTGGGGGGCAGGACTGGCATGGCATGGGGTGCCGGGGACCTAACTGTGATTCCTGCACTTGCCTAAGCAGGAGTGTTAGTCTGCTGAGCTCTCTCACAAGCCTCAACATTAGTATTTCTATAAAAAATTATATTAAGTCTGTAGATTGCTTTGGATGACTTAAACCTTTTAACTTAATTCTTTCAAGTCATGAAAACAGGACATTGTTTCAATTATCTGGATCTTCCTCAGTTTCCTTGATCAATGTTTTATAATTTAAAGTATATAGATACTTTGTTTCCCCACTTAAATTTTCTCTTGTTTATATTTTAATGCTATTAGAATGAGATTTTTTTGCAGATAGATTATTGTCTGCATATAAAAACGCTACTGTATTTTCTAGGTTAAGTTTTTCATCCTACTGCTTTACTAAGTTCCTTAATGAAGTCTTAGTGTTGTTATGGAGTCTTTAGGATTTTTCTATCTAAGACTGTTAAACAACCAAAAACAATTTTAATTTTTCCTGTCCTGTTTACATGTCTTTTGGCTAACTGTTCCAGCTAAGAACTCCAGTGCCGTGTTTAGCAGAATTCTCTGTGTTAGGTGTGCTTGGTCACTGTGTACCTCATTGCCTGACGGCTGGTCCTCTCCTGTGGGCTGCACTCCTTTCCCGACTTGACTGAAACTCACTCTGCAAATCCTGTGTCTTTTCCTGCCTTCAATGCAATGCTGCTACTGCTAAAAATCAATGAAGTGGGCATGCTTAATTTGTTGCTGATCATAGAAGATAATCCTGCAAGTCTTCACAGAGTGGGATAGTAGTTACTGAGTTCTCAAAATTACTTTTCTTGTGCTGAGATACATTTTTTTCTGTACCGAATTTGTTGAAACATGTTATAATTTTTCAGTCAGGAGAAACTGAGTTTTTGTCAAATTCTTTTTCTGCTTGCATTGAGACGATCATATACTCCTTCATTCTGTTAATAAGATGAACCGTATAGATTAATTTGCATATGTTGAAGCAACCTTGCAGGAATAAATCACACTTGATCATGATGAATGATTCTCTTAATGTACGGTGAATACTTTTTGTTGAAAGTTTTTTTCTTTATAAGTACATGTTTGCAGCAGTTTGCAGTCATGCTGGAGAGTGGGTATAAATATATAGCATTGATTGGTTCTCTTTTATTTTTAATCCCTGTTTCCTCCTCTGCTACCTCCTTCCCTCCTCCTCTGTCTCTTCCTTCTATTTTCTTGGTGTTATCACTCATCTTCTTTCATGTTTATGACATATAATGTTTATATCCTTTGCTGTTTTTAGGTATCTATACATGGCACATATTTATTCTATTAAATTTCCCCCTATCTTCCCCTCTTTCCTAGCTTTTCCTCCATTTCAGTCATTTTGCAACAGTTTGAAAATGATTGCTATTTGCTGTTTCACTGTTTGTACTTTATCCTAGGCTTTTCATTGGTGAGAGATTTTAATTATTGTTTCAATCTCCATAGTAATTCTTTCTTTCTTTTTCTGTTTTTTTTTTTTCTTTTTTTTTTGGTGGACCTGGGGATTTAACTCAAGCCCTTGCATTTGCCAGGGAAGCATTTATTCTATTGAGCCATCTCCCCAGCCCCAGTGGTA
Organism: Ctenomys sociabilis; assembly: GCA_004027165.1. Lineage (NCBI taxonomy): Eukaryota > Metazoa > Chordata > Mammalia > Rodentia > Ctenomyidae > Ctenomys > Ctenomys sociabilis. The sequence goes on along the minus strand of PVKA01020238.1, from coordinate 15,329 downwards.
ATTATTTTTCAGCTCTGATTTCAAAAATTTGAAGATTCAGTTTGCTAAGTTATTTGGCTAAGGAAATACATCTGTTTCTTCTAGGTTGTACAATTTATTTGCAAATAATTGTCTGTAATGTAATAGGCATTACCAATCCTTCGAATTCATGTATTTTTAATGTTTTCTCTTATAATTCTCACTTATTTATTTATTTATTTATTTATTTATTTATTTATTTATTTATTTGTCTTTTTGAGACAGGGTCTCACTATGCAGTTCAGGCTGGCCTTAAGCTCACTTTGTAGCTCAGGCTGGTCTCGAACTCACAACAATCCTCCTGCCTCAGCCTCCCAAGTGCTGGGATTACAGGCATGCGCCACCACGCCCAGCTTTCTCATTTATTTTATTCTTCTCTCCTTTTTGTTAGTTTAGCTCAAGGTTTGCCAATTTTGTTTAATTTCCCAAGAATGTACTCTTAGTTTTATTGATATTCTGTTATGTTTCCAGTCTTTTCGTCATCTCTTTTGTTCATTTCTCATACTTTTATCTTTCTACTTTTATTGGGCTTAACATTTCATTTTTCTATTCCCTAAAATTTTTGGTTGCCTAGAGTTTTATTTCTGTTCAATATAATCATTTATTGCTCTGAACATCTGTATCATTCCTGAAGAAAAAGGCTTTTTTCTCTAGTGCTACCCTTTTGCATTATCAAAATGTGTGCCAGGTGCAGAGGGCACCGTGAGCAGCCAGGGCCTAAAGTGTTTGCATCAGTGCTAAGGGACAGTGACAGCTGCGCAAACTACTGTTTATAAAAGTCACCCACCTGGCAAACACAAGGTCCTGAGTTAAATTCCAGGAGCAAAAAAGTTGCTCTGTACATACGCAAACTCAGATGTTCCTTAGGGAGCCAGTCATGTAATTGAACAAAGCAAGCTAATGATGTCACTTGTAGGCTGTGTACTCATTTAACCCTGTGCCCTGTGGTAACTGGGTACACAAAGAACACTGCAGAGTGTTGGCTCCTGTTAGACACTTTAAGTGCTTTCTGTCAATTTTCTTATCTGATCCACCATCACTGGACTTCTGGTAATTTTCCTATCTACCGTGCTAATACCAGTCCTCATGGATAATTGTAAATCTGCTGCTACAAGAGCCTGTCATCCTCAACAGTCAATTTCGACATTATCCTTTTCTTCTAGTACTTGTGGATGAGTTTTGATTAGCCTAAGTCCCCACTTGCCCTCTCTAGGTACTTCTTGGCATATGGGCCACCTGCTCCTGGGCTACAGATGAATTACTTCCCTTAGAGAACTACCTGTGCTGCCTCCCCTGAATTTTGGTGTGCTGTGTTTCACTTTGGGGAGATCCTAAGTTCTTCTTACATTTCTTTTTTAATATATTGTTTGATTTAGTAGTTGCCTGGCACCACATTTTTAATTGCTGCCTATTTGGCAATTTCCCATAATTAAACCTTTGACTTATTTTTTAATTTTCCAGCTTTATATTTGTTCATGTTTCTTTTTCATCAGTGAGTTTGAATTGCTCTCTTTATACCCTGTGTTCAGGGAGGATTTTCTATTCATAATTTGCAGCTATGCCCTTCTATTATTTTCTTTCTCCTTATAGTATCATGTGTAGAGAAAAAGTTTTTATATTTTTATGAAATCTACTTTTTGGAGTTCTGAATCAAGCTTTTAATCATGTAAAACTCTATCTAACAAAGGAGAATAATGGATGCCTAGGGGTTAGGCCTGAGGAGAGATGGAAAAGGGTTGCATAAAAGTAGTTTCCTTTCAGGGTGGTAAAAGTGTCCTAAAATTAGATTATGGTTATGGTGCTAAAATTCACCCCACATAATAGAAGACTTTGAATTGTATAGTTGGATTGAATTCATGCGATGCAAATTATATCTCATAAACTTTCATCTTACATCTCCATAAATTTATTTAAATTAGTCACTAACTAGCACATCCCTAATCTCACATTCTAAAAGGTTCATTCAGTTGAATAGATGATATTACTTTTAAGAGAATTAGTTTCCTAATCCAGGTTCATGATGATTTCCTTCTGTTAAAAAAGGTACACAGAATTGCATTATGCATTGAGGTTTATAATTGATTTTTGGTTAACTTTTTAAAGTAATATGAAAATCAATATCATTTTTCCTTTTGACACAGCTACCCAATTATCCTAGCATCATTTGTTGAAACATGGTGCTGGCATAGTTTTACTTCTATACTCTCGTTAAGAATCAAATATCCATGTTCTCAATGATATATTTGTGAATTTTCTATTAATCTGTCCAGTTATGGTGAGCCTTGCAGAGCTTTCAGTGGTAATAAACAGCCAACTACATAGCATGTATGCCATGATGTCCCTGTCCCTGCAGCATGCTGAGACAGTGATTGAGACGGCATGGTGGCATGGCCCTGTAATCCCAGTGCATGGGAGGCTGAGAGCAGGAGAATCACTGTCTGATTTATGTAGTGGACCCTGTGGACCTTTGCTAAATACATAAAATAAAAAAAAAATTACTATAGCACTGTAGTACATTTGGAACTGCAGTTTCCCCGACTTTATTTTCTTATTCAGATTCCTTTAAGTAATTTTTCCCCATAAAATGTACAATAAATATATTTATATCTTTGGGAAATCCTTCTAGATTTCTGTTGTCAATTATGTTAAACCTATAGATCAAGTTGAAGAACATAAATTTCTTTATGGGATAAATCTTTTAGTCCATAAATGCCCTACATCATACCTACTAGGTTCTCTTTTATTTAATCAATATTTTGTAGTTTTCCCATACAGATACCATGCAGATTTTGTTATATTTATACATAAGTATTTCATTATTTTTGAATTTCTAAGTATTTTTTAAAACTCAGTTTGTAACTGTTTATTGTCAATGTGTAGAAATACAGTTGAGTTTTGTGTGTTGTCCTCATCAAAGTCCTAATCAAAATCAAATTTTAGGTCTGCGGTTGTTAAATTTTAAACTTTTTTCAATGCCAATTTATACAGTCCTGGGAGCTGTCATTGTTTGGAATATGCACAAATTACGACATTGATTGATTTTAAATATTGAACCAATTGTATATTTTTGTGACCAACCTCACTTAGATTTGCTAACATTGTGTAGGATCATTATGTTTTTGCATATTATTGGCCATAATTTTCTTTTTCGGAAATATCATGATGGAGGGCTCAGGAAAAGAAAGCTGCTCATGCCCAAGAAGCCATGAGACAAAGAAGGGCTGGGGAGCTGAGCTAGGTCCTTCTGTTACGTCCCCACTAGCCCATCTCCAGCAGGGCTTACTATGCAACAGGAAGTGGGTAGTAAGCCACACCCACAATCAAATCACATTACAAAAGCCCTAACCTTGAAAGTCTTTGGCACCATAGCCTAGACATCTAAACTATACCATGTGGCTCTTGATCCACATAAGTCTCACATATATCTCATGCGAAATGCATTTAGTCCATCTCTGAGAGTCACCAACGTTTTAATAACCCCTCCATTGTTGAAAATTCCAATTCCAAGACCTACCCTGAAACTCAAGGCAAACGATTAGCTGCAAAATCCTGTAAAAAAAAAAATAGAAAATTACATATTCTTGACATAAATGGTCCAGAATAAACTTTCCCATTCTAAATAAGAGATAAGGGTGGGAACAAGGCAGGTCAGAAACCACAAACTGCAAAACTTAAATCCTACGTGTCTACGTCTAGCCTCCTGGACAAGCTGTGGCAACATGAGCTCCCAAATCCGGCTGCCCTGGCCTCTTTGTCATTGTCCATTGCAGAGCATCCCGCTTAGGTTGGCCTTGCTCACTGCCTGCAGTTTTCCCCAGCAGATGACCCATGTTCCTCAGATCACCATACTCTTGTTGCCCCCATTGAATGTTCAGCTTCACCCTCACAGTGTCTCACAGTGCCTCTCAAGGGTGCTGCTGTTCTATGTCTTCCTTGAAAATCTGCGTAGAAGCCCACCTGACCTCAATATTCTTGCCTTTTGTTTACCTATAAAACCTGCACCATGTGGATGACGCTAAGGTTGGCTGCCACCTCAAGCAGTATATAGGTAATCTTGGATCATGGTTATAGATGCCTTCTAGCGTCTGATTGGCTGAGGACTGTGAGTCAAATTCTGGGGAACCAATTTCTTACATATCCCCTCCCTGGGCTCTGTTCTCAGAAAGCAAAGTCTTTCAAAAGAGTTTACCTTTTATTCATGTACCTCTGTGAGCCGGTGAAGGGTGGGGTCTTGCTGATTCCTAAGACCCTGAAAGACACTTGTCCTTCTGTCTGGATACAAGTACTTCTTTTTAAATGCTACTATTTTCAGCAACTAAGCTCTCCTTGACCCCAACTCTATAAGCTTTTCATGTGGGTATGCAAACAAAAGTGTTCAAATTGTCTACCTATGCTTTGGGGTTCTAATTCTTATTGTAGCCAACATTACCCAAGCCAAAGTCTGAATGTTGAGCTGCCTTAAAATTTCATTGGCCAGATTAATTAGTTCTCTTCTCTTAACTTTAGTTTCTTGCAGTCTCAAACCATGTTCAAAATTTAAGCAAGTTTTCTGGCAGAACAAAATGTACATGGCCTCTTGCTCAACTGCTGATGGGGTCCTTGTTCTGCAGTGACACTTTCTGACCTTGGCTTTTACTATCTGAATTTCCATTAATATTTTGGTCCCCTGAGCTCTGGCTAGGATCACCTCTCAAGCTCATCCTACAGCTTCCTGGGACTTCCCTAGCTTGACATCTCCAAACCTTTTCAAAGTCCTTCTGCAAGCCAGGTGCAAAGTCTCCTAGACCATGCTATCAGTCGAAGTCTTTGAAAAAAGTCCCCTTCTCAAGTATGAAAGTCTAACTTAGTCTGTTTGCCCATCACTAGTACACCATAACTGAGGCTCACAATTTAAAAGAAGAGAGAATTATTTTGGTTCATGTGTTTTGGTTCTTGATTGGCTAGCTCCAAGGCAGGTACAGCTTGGTGGAGCGCTGTGGTGGAGAAAAGCTGCTCAACTATTGGGCCAGCCAAATAGCTGGGCCGACCAAATAGCTCAGAGGATTAAAGTGCCTGCAAGCAGACTCAGGAGCTGGGAGTTTGATCTCTGGACCTGCCTTGCCAGGCCCATCCCTGGGGCATGCTGAGATGATGATTGAGACTGGGTGTGGTGTCACATGCCTTTAATCCCAGCACTTGGGAGGCTGTAAACAGGAGAATCACTATGAGTCCAGTCTAGTGGTCCAGCATATATATATGCTGCTCACCTGTGATGGCCAAGAAGCTGAGAAAGAGGGGAGTAACTAAATGAGCAGACATTTCCTTCTAGGTCACAACCTCATGACCCATCTCTAACCAAACCCCATTCTTAGCAGAAACTCAGCTGTGGAGCACCCACACTTCTATCACTTTCCAAAAATACCACCACTGAACACAGGAGATTTGTGGGGGACACTCTAAATCTAAACTACAACATATGAGAGCTTTTAATACTTTATATTAAACACTTAACACTTTATATAAGTCATACGCACTTTGCCTTGTGCATCTCATTTCTTTAAACTTCACAGTATTTTCTAATTTCCTTGGAGATGTTTTTGTTTGAAAGATGAATTATTGACAAGAATATTATTTGATTTTTAAGTGTTTGGATTTTTTTTTTCTGTTATGATTCTGTAATTTCCTTGTAATTTTCTTCCAATGTGATCTTTGAAAATGCTCTGTGGGATTGAAGTTATTTTAAAATTGTTAAAGCCTAATTCTGTAACCTGAGACATGGTACACTTTGGTGCATGTTCAGTTTGTATTTGAAAAAAATGTCTTTTGCTGTTGTTGGAATGAAATGCTCTAAAACTGTCCATTGGTCCAACTGCTTACTGGTGTTGCCTAGTTGTACATGCTAATGATTTGCTGTTTGTTAGTGCCATCATTTCCTGGAAGCTGCACACTGATGTTTTTACCTGCAGTAGTGAATTTGTGTCTCTGTTTTTCCACGTCTGTCAGTGTTTTTGCTTTGTGTCTTTTAAGGCTCTATTAAGGAGTGCATTCAATTAGGGTTATTTTTTTGTGTGCTGAGCTTCCTCTGTTAGTATTTTTTAATGCCCTTCTTCTTAGTTAATTGTGAAAATTTGCCTGGTATTATTACAGTCAACCTCATGAGCTTTGTGCACATATCTTTGTGCATGCAGGTGTACTCTACTTTAAGGTGTTCCACATGCTTGTGTTATACACAGTTTTACAAATCGAAGTTGTAGCATCTGCTGTAGGCAGGTGCATAGGAGGAGTTTCCCTAGCATCTTGGGCTTACCTCTGTCTCTGTCACATTCGGTTAATTCCCAAAGGGCTTCAAACTTCTTCATCACTGTTATAATTTTTATGGTGGCCTATGGCCAGTGATCTTTGTTGTCAGTATTGTAGTTGTCCTTGGGTGCTAGAAATTATGCCTGTGTAAGTGGCAAACGTAATAGATATAGATTGTGTGTGCTTTGGTTATTTTACCAACCAAGAATTTCTGCATCTATCTCCAATTTGGGGCTCTCCCTGTTCACTGAGATATAAGTATATTGAAATTTGGCCAAGTAATGCATCATCCTATAATTTCAGTTATGATTTTCTTAGAGCAATATAAATATTTATCTTTTCTGTTATGTAGAGTGAATGTCTTATCACTGTAAGTACAATGTTCAAACTTGTCTGTCCTTGTAATTATTTTATTTTTAATGTTATTTTTAAAGAGGAAAAAAATAACAAGAACAAAGATAATAACAAAGCAACACAGAATAATACAAATGGTACAGAATTTCAAAACAAGAACAGAAAATTAACAATGGCTATTACATTACATTATAGCGTCAAATTTGTTACTGAGATTACCAGGCATGTAAGACTGATCAAGCAATTAATATTAGCTCTTCCTTTCACAAAACATTAGTTTTTCCTTGTCCTTTTTATTTTTTAATTTATTTTAAAAACAGTATAAAATAATAGATGAGAAAAGTTTATTTATATTGTAGTTTTAAAGTATATTGTAAGTTATCAATTGAACACATCATTAAACAATGTTCTAATTTCGTACTCAATAATAAAGTATATTTTAAAAAGTCAATAGCAGATAAATAGCAAATATTTATCTAGATGCCTATACCTTGCTTTTTATTCTTTCTTGATATTCTTTAATTTCTTTTTTAATGTGATTTCCCCCAGTTTTTCTTTTATAGTTCTTGAGACACAGCTTTCTCAGTTTTCTTTCATATGAGAAAGTCTTTGCTTTATTTTAATTTCTAAATGAAGTTTTATAGATACAAAATCCTACTTGCAAAATCATTTTATTTCAGTACTAAAAACAGAGTTACTCTACTTCTTAAGCTGTACAGATTCTGGTGAGTGGTAGAATGACATGCGAAATTTCAAAATACCTAAGTGATGTATTAGTTTACTTTGGTTGATATCCCGGATTTCACTTTGAGTATAATTTTCAATAATTTCATTGTGATGTGTTTTGACATGACTTTCATTGAATTTATCCTGGCTTGGATTTTCTTAGAGTACTGAAATTGTAGTAGTATGTTATCTCCTCATATTTAAAATGGTTGCTTTCCATACTTCTCAAAATATTTTCTGTTTACCACACTTTTCCTTCTTTTTCTTACAATTTCCTAAGGCAAATATTTGACATTTTTCAGTCATTTTATCTGAAGCCCTGTTTATATTTTTTCAGTGATTCTCTTCATTTTTCAGATTAATCATTTCTCTTCAGCTGTCTTTATATTTGCTAAATGTTTCTTTGATCATCTGCATTTTGAAATTCCCCTGTAAATAGTTATCAAATATTGTTGTTATTTATATAGGTACCTCTTTCCCATAGTGTATTTATTTTATACCATAATCACATCCTAATAAAAAGGTAAAATAAATAAACAAGCAAATATTTCTGTTATTGTGTTTTGCAGTTTTAATTTTCATTCCATTTTTCCTATGTCGCTATTTCTGAGCCTCACTTTCAAGTGTATTCATGATTACTTGGAACCTTATAATCGGTCCTTTAAATTCTTAATTAGATAATTTCACTACCTAGGCCATGTTGCCTCCTGACTTTAAATACTGTGCAGTTTTCAATTCTTTTGGAGTTTTTGAGTGTACTTTATAAGACTAATTCTTGTTTGAATTTCACAGATAATTTCCTTTAACTTTTAGACAAGATGGGCTTGGGCCGCACTTCGCAGCAGATTTGCATAGGTCGCAGAGCTCAGTTCTCCCTGCCTGTGTGTCTGGTTTACACTCAGATTCACACAGCATCAAGCTGAGCTCCACACTTTATAAACAACTTGACACACTGTCTTTTTGATCTCTACTGTCTCTTTATTTTCCCTTGTCTTTCCTACTTTTGAGGGGCTTAATTTATACTTTATTTTTTCAGTCATCTGGCCAAAATTCTGATAACTATCCAGCTTTTCCATGCATTTCCTAAAATCTTTGCATAATCCATGGTGAAGCAGCACAAAGGAAAAAAAAAAAAAAACAAAAAAAAAAAACAAAAAAACAAACAGACACAAGGCAGTCAATCCATCTTGGGCCCATAGCTCTTCTAATAAGAAAGAAGCAGTCCTTTTCCAAGGAGCTCTGGTTGCTGTTGCTCCTAGGACTGGTGGCCTCTGGTGCTACTACCACACAGCGTGGGCACAAAGACAGAGTAGAGAAGACTGCCAGGGTCGCGAGAGAAAAGTGGCTGATTTTCTATTTGCCTTTCTCACTTAGTGACTTGTGTCTTGAGGTCTCCTGGGTCCCTCTGGCCAAGTCGCACATCCGAATTTCAGGCGAGGTGGACTTGAGGCATAGAGCTGTTGCAGGGAAGCCTGAGTGTGTTAACGTCACCACCATCTGAGTGACCTTTCAAGCTTTCTCCTGTCCACCTGCTGATTACTTTCAGAGTCTTAAGCTACTGCTACATTTAGAAAGGAGACAGAATAGCATGTGATTATTTTCACTGACTCACAGCCCAAATCTTGCAACAGCAACATGACCTTCCCCTTCCTGAGGCACAAGCAGTATGTTTTCTCTGCTTTAGGACCACTTAGGTATGAGTCAGTTTCATTGCTGATTGGAAATCATTTGGGTAGGAGGATATGGTGCTTTCCCGGCTCTGTAAGACCTGAACTGCTCAGGAGAATGCTGTGTATGTCATTTGTTGTTCCTCAGAGTGAGTTGTTAATAATATAATCATTGATTACACCTCTGGACCAATTATACTGAACAGCCTTGGGAAACCTAGATGTTTTGAAAACAATCCAGAATAAAATGAAATAATCATTGTGTATTTATCTTTTCCCCCATTAAATCAAAGCAAGGACCCATACCTAGTGAGTTCTGGTACTAGTAGAGAAAGAAACTCCTTATTAGATCATTGCTAATGTCACTAAAAATAATGATTATAATTGGTGTCCTTAGGAGAAACTGCTAAAATGCCGGTGCAGGGATCTTTTGTTGTAAGAACGGAATTAAGTATTTTAGTCTAAGGATTGAATCATGAACAATTCCTACTTCTGTTCAGTACTCGATGAAGTAGGCTGTTAAACTTCAGAACTATTTTACTACTAACTTAGCGACATGATTTAAACTATTTGCCAAACTCCTATACTATGTACAGCTCCAGAAAAGAGGTGAGGATGCTACAGTGAACAAGACAGCTACTTCCCTCTAAGATAAGCCACAACCTTTCATATAAAGGGTTAAATATTAAATATTTGATCTTTGTTCCATCCACCCCACTTTATTGTCATGGTATGAAGGCACCAAGACAATATATGTGGATGGGTGTGGCTGTCAAGAAACTTACTAAAAGAGGTAGTGAAATGAATTTTTTACAAATAATTTTATTGAGAAAGAAATAGCAATGAGACAGTTTCAAAACAGGTTAGTAGGACAGTTGCAATAAATATATTGCATGTTGTTGTCTTTGTAGTAGTTATTCATAGTAAAAGATGCAGACATGATAGCTTGCCAAAACACTATTAGTTCAAAACATTCTTCCCATTGAACTAAGAGAAAGTAGCTGTGAATTTATGCTATTTTGTATATACAGACATATATATATATATATATATATATATATATATATATATATATATATATATATATTTGGTACTACAAAGTGGTCCTTTGTTTATATCCCCTTTTTTTGTTTACTTTTGTCAGAGATGTGTATCCATTGCCTTTCATGTATTGTAGGTGCATGAATTCAGCAAAGTAATCTAATATAGTCCAGTAGTCTGTAATAGTAGTAGGTTATCTGTAGGACTAGCAATGTCAGAAGTTGTTGACGAGCCTTTTACAGCTCAGCATATTAATATGGCTTTACTTTTTATGCCTCATTTTTATACTTTTCTATTAAATGGCTAAGATCAAGATAAAACAAGACCTATATAATAAGAAATGTAACTTTTGTATCTGACAAGGTCAGTCAAATCCCTTCAGGACTTACCGTGAAATCCTGTATTGTAGTTTGTAGATCCTTTGCAGTGTCGTCCATGTGGATGAGTCACGGTCATTGCTTGACCAATTTGCTCTCTGTGAAAGCCTGAGAGAATGTTTTCTCTTCAGGTGACTCTCCTTAGGCACACTGTACCTCATCAATTACTTTGCTCTGTGGCCCCATAATCTCCTTGATTAGAAAATTTGGAATACCACTGAGTTACAGGATGTTACAGTGCAGGTTCTCTTATGTCCTGAGTCCTCATTGAGCTTGAAGGGTTAGCACCAATAAAAATGATAAACTCATATGAGAGCCTTATCATGATAAACCTAATGAAAGCCTTCATATGTAAGTGGATGCCGCTTGAAGATATACTCATAAGTGAATTTGGTTTCTTAGCTGTAGTTTGCCAATGCCTTCTCTAGAAGCCAGATTGTAGAGGGGTATAAAAGGACACAGAACAGCAAATTATAATAAAATATCTGGAAACAAGGATATTATTAGTGGCTACTATGGGAACAGAAAAGATGAACTATTTCACCTGATCTGACAATAATGCTTAAAAAAAGCCTTCCTGGAGAAGGTGATGTCAGGTTTCTGAAATGAGAGTGAAGCTAGGAAAACAATTACCAGAGAGGCAAGATGGAAGGCAAGAAAACATTTCCTGAAGAAGAAACATGAGGGCAGAGCTTAGGAGGGATATGTGCGGAATTACAGATTCTGGATTTGGGTTTCTGCAGGTTAAGCAAAGGGAGTATTTTTCTTAAGATGGTATAACGCTCAAGTGAGAGTTCAGGTTAGTAAAGTAGGTCAGTGTGGTCTTAGGCAGAGCAGTATCAGTGGATTTGGTATTTTATTTTATATAAACAGCCTGTCTGGTTGTGTAGACAGATTCAAAGAAGACAATATGAGAGGTCATGACACTGTCAGGAGGCTGTCCAGGGGGGCAGCATGTGGGACATAAGCAGCTGAAAGCATAAGGGTGTCTGAGTTAAGAAACATTTAAAAGGAAAAATCTTTGGGAGATGGTTGTTGATTATGCAAGTGAATCTCATATGTAAAATGAGGGAAAGTTAAGAGTTCAGCATTGTCTTCAGATTTAGAGCTTTGTAGAATGGCCAAGTGACATTGCAGACACCCAGGCAAGAGCAGTGAGGAGAGCGGAGAGCAGATAAGAGGTGAGCAGCATCTTCAGCAGCTGTGGGAAAGTTCCATGTGGCATTCAGCCTCCACCTCTGGCCAATGTTGCAAAGGGGACACGAACACGTGTGAGAGTGATTGCGGGAAGGAATTCTGCACAGATGGGTTCCAACGGAGAAGGGAAGGTGAGAACTGACACCACCCCAGGCGAGTTCACAGCTGGGAGCAGAAGGGAAGTTGGTGAAGGCCATATTTGGTGGCCTCCAGCTGGATGTATAAAGAACAGAAGAGCTAAGGAGAGGGCTGGAAGAGATCAGCGAAAGCTTTGGAGATTAAGTATGTAAAACAAACTGAAGAACACCAGGTTTGTACTTAACTTCCCCAGAAGAAACTGTGGAGACTTCAGTTTTTCTGCTGGAATGAGTTTTTTCGGTGCATCTTGGACAGAGGAATAGAGACACTGGAATAGAGCCAAAATCATGCACTTCCTCAACAGATGCAGAGGTCAGGTCAGGTGAAATACACTGGGTAAAAGAAAGAAAGAAATGAGCCACAATTTCCGAGCAATTCATCCTTTCCTCTAGTGATTTCTGCATTTTTCTCTTGCTTTGGTTTCCTGTCTGCAGGGATAAAGGATTTTGTTTATTATTCTGCAGGACAACACGCAGATCTCTCTCTCTCTCTCTCTCTGTCTCTCTCTCTCTCTCTCTCTCTCTCTCTCTCTGTCTCTTTTTCTCTCTCCTTCCACCCCAGCACACACACACACACACACACACACACACACACACACACACACACATTTGCTTACATGCTTTCTTGCTTCCATTGTATTTTTGAGGCAAAATGTACCTCTACTATCACCTGCTAGTATTTTTTTTCAGTTTAGTCTTCTTTATATCACTATATGGTCATATCTGTCTGCGACTTCCCATGATATCTCAACAAACAAATGCTCACTATAAATGTGAGTGGGACTCTCTAAAATTGGGAAATAAAAAAATTACACAACAGTAAGCAGGGGTGGTGGCAGAACAAATAATGTTGTTTCTCCCGGTGAATAGGACATAGCATAAGGCAAGACTGAGCTGTGGGTTCAGCCAGCTGTGTCTCTGCTCACTAGCTGATAGCTCTTCCCTCTGCCATATTTGTAATTTTTATCCCAGAGAGCAGATGTCTGGGATACATGGATGGATTCTTCTCTGTCCGTTGTGCTTCTTCTGAGCGTAAATCTTGGTCCAGATTTTTCAGGAAGTGTTTCTCCATGGCTAATGCAGTTCACTGTGAAGAGACCATGCTTTCTCACTAACGACCACATTGACAAATCAAACATATCATTTTCTTCCCCTAATTTTTCTTCCTTTTATGCTTTAGAGCTATAAATTCTCTTTGGCACTCAGGAAAAGCACATGAATTAATAGCAATTTGCCCAAAAAGTTCTGACAAATCTGGGGATGCCAGAGTTGTTGGATTTGTGTTCAAATTCTACATCATGCAGTTAAGTCCCTAAATTTGAATTTTAGATCTTTAAGCTTACTGTGTGTGTGTGTGTGTGTGTGTGTGTGTGTGTGTGTGTGTGTGCGCAACGGAGAGAGAGAAAGAGAAATCCCACATAAAGTAAAACTCAGGATTATTAAAATTAAAAAGGAAACAATATCAGTGATTTTAGCTCCTCTTTATGTGAAGTTAATTGTGCTGCATAATAATTCTCTGTACCAAGAGACATTTCTGTACCTCCCAAATCTGAGTGTTAGTTTTCCTGATTCTCTGGAAGGGAAAAATACAAGAACTGATTCAATGATACAATGAAATGTATTGAAACACTAAAGCTATTCAGTCAAAGAATCAGAATTGCCAAGAGGTGAGCTTGGCATATTGCCTGCACTGTCTTCACTTTTAACTGTGTATGTTCCATTCCCTTTTGATTCAGGAAGTTTATACTCCTGCGTGTGTAGACACAGTTGGCAGAGACAGGTAATCAAGGTAGAAGCCAAGCTTGGAGCACTGCTAGGTTCTACCCAGTATCATGTCTGAATTTGTTGCTCAGAATTGACTCAAATCCATCTTTGTTCTTCTGGACAGTCTCAGAGGGACACAGCGGCTGCGAGTCTGCAGCCTCATCTGGTATAGAGTTGCTCTGTAATGAAAGGCCCAGAGCCAGAGTCCTCATTTCCTTCCCCAGGAGTCTGCACAGATGGAGGTTAGGATTTCTAGTCCACAAAGCAAAGGAGCCTGCTACTGAAGCTACAGCCTGTGCCTCCGCGCTCAGCAAAGCACATTCGAAGTCTAATGTCTCGGCTGCAGACCTTGTTACAGTGGCCATTCTTTAACGTCTGCATGTGCTCTTTGTGGCTGTGTTTAGCTCACTTCAGGACCCAATGCCCCCCTGGGAAGGTTGCTGCAGCTTAGTCTGGCAGAATGATGTGGGAGGAAGAGATTCTTGAGAGGACTGTGGGTGTCACCAGGAGGTTTTGGAGACACATACTGGTCACTATTCCAGAGATCATTATTATGTAATTTATATGAATGACCACTAGTGACCTATAGTTCTTTCATTTCTGTTATATATGAAAGTGTGAGGCCCACCAGATTTTATACACACACACACACACACACACACACACACACACACACACAGAAAATTGAAGAGATAAAATCAAAATCTACATTTCATGCTCAAAGCCTTTTGAAGCTTTGGGTAGCAATTTTTCTTTTTATGCACATCTAGTCACTTATTTCATTATGAATCAATGTATTGTGTGTGTGCGTGTGTGCATGCATGTGGTACTAGGGTTCGAACTCAGGACCCTGTGCTGGCTAGGAGGGCAGTTATGCTGCTGAGCTATCTCCCCAGCCCCAGTGCATCTTTTGGACTAGAGATTTTCCCACTTAAGACCCCTAAAAAGACTGCATCAGAATCTTTTGGCATAGCGTCAAAATGCAGGTCCCCAGGCTTTACTCTAGATTCCTATTCCTGCATCTATGGGATTGGTGAAAATTGCAGTCTACCACACTCTTTTGGTGATTTCTATGAAAACTAATATTCATTTTACTCTATTTTGAAACAGTCTTAGATTTACAAGGTTTATTGGCAAAGATAAGGGAGAATTCCAAGGAACTTTGCATAGCTTTTCTTAATGTTCAATAGCAAATCACAAAGCCACATTGGCGCAGCACCGCTACAAACTTTTATTCGTTATGTACCCCAGTATTTGCTGATCCATGTGGTATTTTCTGTGACGCAAAGCAGTGGCTCAGCCTGCCTGTCAGGGCCATCATAGAGTTAACTTAGGAGCTGGTGTGACTCCCAAACTCAGGTTACAATGACAGAGTCTTTAAACAATGCTGCAAAGGAGTATTACTTATCTATTAAGAATGATAAGTTTGAAGCATTTATACTGAAGTGGATGCCACTTGAACATATACTCATAAGTGAAATAAACCAGACACACATGTGTAAATATCGTATAATCTCCCTAGTATAACAAGCGAAAAGCAGAAATACTAAAGGAAACGTACAACAACAACTAAAATCAATTGAGTCAGATAAGGCAAAGTGAATGGCATATGCTGCAGGATACTAATCAGCTTTTCTTCTGGATGGTTAACAACCTAAGTTCACAAGTCAGAGTTGGAGAAATAGAAGAGCCACAAGGCCAACCAATATTTTGGCCCTAGCCTTTGAAGGTCAGCAAAGACTCAGGACATAGGAGAACCTGTACTGCAA
>PVKA01020237.1:0-40726 GCA_004027165.1 Ctenomys sociabilis | reverse complement strand
AGTAGAATATCATGTATGCACCTTCTATGATACCAAAACATTATGAAAACAGTTTGCAATGTATTAATTTATCAAATCCATCTTGTCAAGGTATCTTAAAACTATCTCATTGATATTTGTACTTCAATAAAACAAAAATTAAAAATTAAAAAAGAACAAATAGCAATGCGACAGTTTTAAATCAAATTAATAGGACAGATTCAATAATTAATACATTGTAAATTATTTTCATAATGGTTTGTTATCGTACAAGGTTCATACCTGAAATTCTATTTACAGACACTATTATAGCAGATGTCACTAATCAATGAATTAAGAGAATGTAGCTGTATACTTATTTTTTAAAAACTGAATTATAGCACAGTTTCAATAATTAATACTTTCTACCTTGTTCTCTTCCTAGTGGTTGTCCATAGTACTAGAAGCTGACATAATATCCTGGCCAACCACTATCAATGCAAATCTTGCCTCTCATAGAATTATGCAGAAGCACTGCATATTTATCCTAACTATACTGTTTATACAAACACATCATGGTTCTCCCTTTGTATCCCCCTTTTTTTGTCTAGACCTGTCAAATATGGGCACTCCATTGTCATTAAACCATTATAGGTGCCTGAACTCGGCGACACAATGAAACACAGTCCAGTAGTCCACAATAATAGTGAGTAATCTGAAGAAGTTGTTGACTATAGCCATTTACAGCTCATTGTTGTGGCCCCATGTTATATACATCATTTTTATATTTTTCTGCTGGATGGTTAAGACTGAGGTAAAGCAAGACCTATATAACAAAAGATGTAGCTTTTGTATCTGATGAGGTCAGTGAAGCCCCCTTAGGATTTTTCTTGTAATCCTGTACCTTACTCTGTAGATCCTTTGTCTGTGTCAGCCAAGTGGATAAGTCATAGCCATTGCTTGACCAGTTTGCTCTCTGTAGGAGTCTGAGAGAAAGTTTTCTCTCCATGTGACTCTCCCCAGGCACACTATAGATCATTGATCACCTTCTTCTGTGGCTCCATAATCTCCTTGATCAGAAAATTTGGGCACAACTGAGTTTCATGATGTTATAGTACAAGTTCTCCTATGTCCTGAGTCTTTGCTGACCTTGAAAGGCTAGGGCCAAAATGTTGGCTGACCTATCAGCCCTTCTAATTCTCCAACTTTTGATCTGTGAACTTAGGTTGTTAACCATCCAGAAGAAAAGATAATTGGTACCCTGCAGCATATGTCATTCAGTTTGCACTAATTATCTGACTAAATTCTTTTTAGTTGTTGTTGTACATTTCTATTTGTATTTCTTCTTTTGACTTCTTATACTAAGGAGACTAAACGATATTTGGACATGTGTATTTGGTTTATTTCACTTACAAGTATATGTTCAAGTGGCATCCACTTCAGTATAAATGCTTCAAGTTTATCATTCTTTATAGCTGAGTAATACTCAACTATATAGAAATATCACATCTTTTTCAACCATTCTTCATGTGATGGATATCTTGGTTGTTTACTAGATTTTGCTGTTACAAATTGAGCTGCTATAAACATAGGTACACATATATCACTATGATATAATGTTTTCAGTTCCTCTGGGAAAATTCTCAATAGATGGATAGCTGGCTTGAATGGGATTTCTAGTCCTACTCTTTTGAGGAGTCTCCACACTGACCTCCACAATGGTTGTACCAGTCTGCATTCCCATCAGCAGTGGAGAAGTGTTCGCTTTTCCCCACAACCTCTCCAACATTTGTTGTTGGTTGATTTCCTTATGATAGCCATTCTCTCTGGAGTGAGATGGTATCTCAGTGTTGTTTTTATTTGCGTTTCACGAATGGGTAGCGATGTGGAGCATTTTTTCATATATTTATTCGCTTCTTTAATTTCATCCTCTGAGAAGTGTGTATTCATCTCAGATGCCCATTTCTGAATCGGGTCTTTAAATTTGAGGGCCCTAATATATCTTAGTTCTTTATATATTCTAGAAAGCAGGCCTTTATCTGATTGCTTATTAATTAAGATTTTTTTTGTCTTTTTGAGACAGGGTCTCACTATGCTGTTCAGGCTGGCCTTAAGCTCACTTTGTAGCTCAGGCTGGTCTAGAACTCATAACAATCCTCCTGCCTCAGCCTCCCGAGTGCTGGGATATTTTTTCGAAATTTGTGGGTTGTCTTTTCACTTTGTTGACAATTTCTTTTGACATGAAGAAATTCTCCAAGAAGAGTTTTTCCCAGTTCTTGATTCTTTCAAGTGTTTCCGTGTGAATACATGTTTGTTCATCAACTCTTTGCCTACCCCTGTGTCTTCAAGAGCTCCTCATACTTTCTCTTCCAGGAGGTTGAGTGTTTTTGTTTTAATGTTTAGATCTTTAATCCATTTTGACTTTACCGTAGTGAATGGTGATAGACCTGGGTCAAGTTTTAGTTTTCGGCATGTAGAAAGCCATGTTTTCCAGCACCATTTGTTGCTGGAAGAGGCTATCTTTCTTCTAGTGAGCTTGTTTAGCCCCTTTGTCGAAGATCAGATGGCTGAGTGTGATTGTAGATGCCTCTGCATCCTCTAATCTATTCCACTAATCCTCAGGTCTATTTTGTTGACAATACCATGTTGATTTTATCACAGTGGCTTTGTAGTATAATTTCAAGTCAGGAATTGTGATGCCTCCTGCCTTGTCTTTATTGGCCAGGATTGCCTTTGCTATTCTAAGTCTTTTATGGTTTGAAATAAATTTTAATAACAATTTCTCTAGGTCTAGGAGGTATGTTGGTGGCAGTTTGATAGGGATTGCATTAAATCTGTACAACAATTTTGGGAGTATGACCATCTTCACAATGTTGGTTCTTTCTATCCAGGAGCATAGAATATCTTCCCATTTTCTGAAATCCTCTATAATCTCTTTTCTTAAGGTGTTGCAATTTTCCGTGAAAAAAATCTTTGGTTTCCTTGGTTAAGTCAATTCCAAAGTATTTCATTTTCTGTGGTGCTATTGTAAAATGTATTGTTTCTATAGTTTCCCTCTCAGTGTGTTTATTATCTCTGTAGAGGAATGCTATTGACTTTTGAGTACTGATTTTGTATCCTGCTATGCTGCTGAATTTCCATATGAATTCTAGTAGTTTCTTGGTAGAATTTTTTGGGTCTTCCAAGTAAAGTGTCATGTCACCTGCAAATAGTGATAATTTAACTTCTTCTTTACCTAATCTTATTCCTTTTATTTCTCTCTCTTTTCTAATGGCTGTTGCTAATGATTCCAAAACTGTATTGAATAGGAGGAGTGATAGAGGACATCCTTGTCTTACACCTGATCTAAGAGTAAAAATTTCAGTTTTTCCCTGTTTAGAATTATATTAGCTGTTGGCTTGTCATAGATGACTTTTATCAAGTTGAAGTAGAGTCCATCTACTCCAATTTTCTGTAGGGTTTTGAACACAAATGAGTGTTGGACTTTGTCAAAAGCTTTTTCTGCGTCAATTGAGATGATCATGTGGTTTTTAGATTTCAGTCTATTAATGTAGTGTATTACATTTATAGATTTGTGGATATTGAACCATTCTTGCATCCCTGGGATGAATCCTACCTGGTCATGGTGTATGATCTTCTTGATGATTTGCTGTTTTCTATTTGCTAGGATTTTACTGAGGATTTTTGTATCTATGTTCATGAGGGAGATTGGCCTGTAGTTCTCTTTTTCGGTTGTGTCTTTCCTTGGTTTTGAAATCAGTACACTACTTGCCTCCAGAAATGATTTTGGGAGGACTGATTCCTTTTCAATTTCATTGAAGAGTTTGAGGAGTGTAGGGAATATATCTTGTATAAACTTCTTGTAGAATTCAGCTGCGAATCCATCAGGACTTGGACTTTTCTTTGTTGGTAGGCTTTTTATTACGTTTCATATTTTGTTGGCTGTTACTGGCTTATTGAGAGTTGTTATATCTTCTTGGTTCTGTTTTGCCAATTTGTATCTTTGGAGGAATCTGTCCATTTCTTCTGTGTCTTTTATTCTGTGAGCGTAAAGATTCTCAAAGTAACTATTGATAATCTTCTGAATTTCTGCTGGGTCTCTGGTGATTTCACCCTTTTCATTCCTTATTGCTTGTATTTGAATTTTTCCTTTCCTCTTTTTGATGAGGTTGGCTAGAGGCTTATCAACTTTATTTATAGATCCAAGTTTTTGAATTGTGGATTCTTTGAACTGTTTTCTTTATATCAATTGAATTAATTTCTGGTCTAATCTTTATGATTTCTTCCCACCTTTGTGCTCTGTGTTTGGTTTGCTCTTCCTTTTCTAGATGTCAGAGGTGCAACATTAAGGTGTTTCTTTGTTCCCATTCTGTTTTCCTAATGTGTGAGTTCAAAGCTATGATTTACCCTCTAAAACTTGCTTTCATCGCATCCCATAACTTCTGGTAAGTTGTGCTTGAATTTTCATTGAATTGTACATATTGTTAAATTTCTTGTTTCATTTTTTCTGTGACCCATTGATTACTGAGTAGGGTGTTGTTTATTTTCCATGAATTTAGTGGGGTTTTCTGGTTTCTTTTGTCATTTATTTCCAGTTTCATTGCACTGTGGTCAGATAATATAATTATAATTTCTATTTAAGAAATAGAAATTATTCTATTTTCTTGCATATACTTAAGCATAACCTATGGACTACCATGTGGTCTATTTTGGAAAATGACCCATGTGCAGCTGAAAAAACGTGTGTTCAGCTGTGGTTGAGTGGAACACTCTGTATATGTCCACCAGGTCCATTTGTTCCAAGCTCTGGTTCAGTTCTGCTACTTCCTTGCTATTTTTTGTCTGGTTGCTCTATCTCTTTTAGATAAGGGGGTGTTAAGTTCTCTTGTTAAGATTGTCGTTTTGGTTATTAGGTTTTTCATGTCCATTAAGATTTGTCTTACATAATTGGGTGCACCTGTGTTTGGTGCATAGATATTTATGAGTGTTACCTCTTCCTCTTGAGTTTTTCCCATAACCAATATATAGCGGTTTTCTTTGTTTCATTTGATCATTCTTGTGTAGAAGTTGAGACTGTCTGAGAACATAATTGCTACTCCTGCGTTTTTCTGAGGTGCTGGGGCATGTAGTATTTTTTTCCATCCTTTGACTTTAAACCTATCAATGTCTTTTTGAGTTAAGTGTGTTTCTTGTATACAATATATTGTTGGATTTTGTTTCCTAGTCCACTGTGCCAGTCTAAATCTCTTAATTCATGAATTGAGTCCATTTACATTGATGATTATAATTGAAATGTGTTGACCTATGATTGTCATGTGATTTACTTGCTGTTATTTACTCCTTTTTATCCTGTGTTTAATTGCTTGCCCTTTTTCAGGGGTTTCTTCTGTTCTCATTCTTGGAGTTCTGGTCATTGTGGTCTCTAGAACATCTTTCAGTAGTCTACGAAGGGATGGCTTTGTCATCATAAAATTCTTTAGTTGTTCTTTGTCATGGAAGTATTTCACTTCTCCATCAAACCTGAAATCTCTTTTGCAGGGTATAATAGTCTGGGTTGGAATTTGCTTTCATATAGTGCTGGAAGAACTCTGCTCCATGCTCTCCATGCCTTCATGGTTTGTGTAGAGAAGTCAGCTATAATTCTGATGGGTTTTCCTTTTAATGTGATCTGCTTCTTTTCTCTAGCAGCTTTCAGTATATTATTCTTGTGTTGGATTTTTTGGATTATTCTATGTCTCGGTGTGTTTTTACTTGGGTTGAAGTTATTTGGTGTTCTGTATGCTTTGGTTACCTGAATGTTGGATTGTTTCCTGATATTAGGGAAGTTTTCTGCTATTATTTTTGCCCATATTCATTTTATATCATTTGTATTGACTCCTTTCTCATTTATGCCAACTAATCTCATATTGTTCATCTTGGTGTCATCTTGCAGGAGATGGATTATTTTTTCCTGCATTCTCATTGTTTTTAAGAATTCCTTTCTCACCTTTTCACTAACTGTTCCAACATCCTCAAGATCTGAAACTTTGTCTTTGCTTTCACTCAAATGGTTTTGTAGACTTGTGATTGATATTTTTAGTTCTTCTATATCTCTTTGACTCTGCTGCATGCATTCTGTTTCTTTTCTATATTGCTAATTCGAGGAATCTGTCATATTTCTGATCTCCTCTATTTTTTTATCCATGTCTTCTTTAGAAGTAGCTATGAATTCTTTTACTGCAGAGTTTCTTCCAAATTGCGTTTCCTCTATATATTTCCGGAATCAATTTTTTATTTCAAGATACTATGGTTTCAAAGTATTCTTTATTTCAGAAATTATTTCTGCTTTGAGTTCCTCATGACCTTTCTGCTGTTGTTTCTTTGCTTGCATCGCTGTTAATTCATGTTTCTGCTGGAATAGTGTTCTCTGTACTTGTTCTGAACATTGGCTTTCCCCCTATTGTTTCTGGATTTGATTCATT
The DNA here is from genome assembly GCA_004027165.1 of Ctenomys sociabilis. Classification (NCBI taxonomy): domain Eukaryota; kingdom Metazoa; phylum Chordata; class Mammalia; order Rodentia; family Ctenomyidae; genus Ctenomys; species Ctenomys sociabilis. Next base: position 34,307 of record PVKA01020237.1, on the reverse strand, counting down.
ACTTCAGATGCTATGTATTCAAATATTTCTTTTTTTGCTTCAGGTGTTAATTCTGTTCTGAGTTCCTCTATACCTTTCTGCTGTTGTTCCCATCTCTGTTCATTCATTCATTTCAGCTGAGCTAGTGTCCTCTGTACTTATTGGTAGACTTGGCACCTGAGATTGCATTTTTCTCCTTGTCTTTGTCATTTTGTATAGCACTGACCTCTGCCCTTTGGTGTAGTGCTTTGGTACAGTTATAACCTTAGTGCGTAATGAGATTTGGGTGCCAGTCTATTAAGTTTGATGTTATCCAGTTATGCCTGGCTTAGATCTAGCAGTTCTGTTCAGTTGCTTTTTGGTTCAGCTCTTCTGGTATAACTATGAGCCTGTGGTTTCCCTTTGTTAGGTTCCTGCTCCGGGAAGCACTGGGGAGTACAGAAGCTCTCCCTCACATTCACCAGGCCAGGCAGGGGTGGTTCGAGTGCCGGGAAATTCACAGAAGTTCTCACTCCCATGGTGGTCTTGGGAGTAGGGGTTCCAGGGAGTTGCTAGGCAGGTCTGTCTGGGTTGTCTAAGGCAGGTCTCTGGCTAGGATGTCTTGGGGCTTGAGGCTCTGGATGGCGCAGAGCACGCACGGGAAGAAGCCAAAGGCTCTCCTTCAGACTCACCACACACTCATCGAATTGGGATGCTGAGAGTTGGAGAGATTCCCACTTGCTCAGGGGGCTTGGGGACAGGGGCTCTGGGGAGTTACTGGGCAAGTCGGCCCTGTATGTCTCAGACTGGTTGCTTGCTCTGCAAGCACTTACTCTACTGAGCTATCTCCCCGGCCCCATTAATAGTATTTAAAACAGTGTAAATGTTAGTTAAGTGGTTGTTTCATTGTATTTTTTAGGGCATAATGGTAAGAAAAAATGTCTGTCCATGTTTGGTACAAATACAATTTGTTATCATATATTTTCAAAGCTTGGTTGGATGAATCTGAAGATGCAGATTCTGTGAATACAAAGGGCTAACTGAACATTATTTCTAAAGCTTCCCATGGTCTTCCAAGGATCTATCCCAATCCAGACCCCTATTCTGAACATAAAGAGGACCTTCTTCCTACCTTCCCACATAAACTGACAGCTTTGGAAGTTCCTGGCAATCAAATCTGCTGAGTTGTTAAGTGATAAAGTAAGTGCAGGGTCTAAATTCAAGGTTTTCATTACACTCCCCCCTCAATTGTCTCTTAGCCAAGAGACAGACAGTGACTCAATATAAAGCACAGAACCATTCTGTGGCATCCGCAGGGGCTCATGCAGTGATGGCTGTGCATCACAAGGCGGTACACCAGAAGCTGGGATTACTCATGATGCTCAGCCTCCAGTTTCCAAGTAAGTGAGAAGCAAGAAAGTGGGGCAGCACTTGCTGGTTCAGTTTGAGCAAATAAACTAAATAGGGTGCTGTCCAACAGAGAACCATCAGCTTTAGCACACTGCGTGGCTATGGTAGCTGGGCTTCGGTTGGTTCTTGAAGGTCTCCAAGCAATGCCTGAAATGATGTTAGGAAGGTGTCTCTCAGCACTTACTCCACCAGGTCTTTGGCATCTCGTAATGGGAACATGAATCATTCTAATATCTCTGACCTTCTTTCCTTCATATTCTAAAAGTCAGTAGACTGTCATGTTCCCTCTGCAACACAGTAAGTCCCTTGAATTTCCCCATCTGTAGGGATAGTTGGTTTTAACCCAATGCAGTTTCTAGGAAATTCATCAGATATTCTTCATCCTCTTGGGATTGGCAGTAACTTATCTAATGGATTTGCTAGACAGTGGCTCATTCAAATGCCACTGGTCATCACTAACTTGTTCTTTAAAGAGGTGATTTGGCAAAAGCCCTCACATCTCTTGGGAATGCTCAATGAAGTGACTGTGGGTAATGGACTTGAAGCAAGTTCTTTCTTCTGTTAAAACCCTGACACAATGGGTAGGATAAAAGTCTTCAAACTATAAATAATAGTAGTGCTGACTGAGGCTTTCCTGTCCTTCAAGAGTATTAAAAGGCTTTTTACAAGTAGCAGGGGTCTACGCCTCATTCAGTTTGATTGTCCTCACTGAAAAGAACTTATGGCAGGAAAAAAAAAAACAGATTTCTCAGGTATCTAGACTGAGTATTGGTGAAAAAAGAACATGTAAACCAGGGAGTTCTCAGGCTTCAGGACAGCCTAGACCCCAAAATCTCAAAATCTATTATATGACATTCAAGAAAAACTGAGCCACCTGTTTTACCCACAAAAACACTATCAGAATCTTTCCAGTTCCAATTCTTAATGTTTGAAAATGAGCAAAACTATCTGAAGAGAAAAAGTTATTATACCCACTAAATCAAACAAAAAGGGGTTAGCAAGTGTTCACCATGTGCCTGGCAGTAATGTTCACAGATAAGCATTATTACTGTCTATATTTTATTGACAAAAAACCAAGACCTATGGAGGCTAGGTAATGTACTCACATGTGAGCTAGGTCACATAGCTGGCAAGTGGCTGTGACAAGCAAACCTAAGACCTAACCCCTCAGCTAAAATACTGCCCAGCACAGCTCACTGCCTAAATTCATTTATGAGACATGGAGGGTACTGAATCAGGCATCTAGGGGCCATATCAGGGAAGAATCAGTGCACAAGCACTACCAGTCACTTGAAGTCACAAGGATTTGAAAAGGATCTGATAGCATTTATGACAAAGCCAATTGCCATACACTCCATTCTTGTAGAAACCTGGAAGACCAGGCATTAAAACTGCTATCTACCCTATTTCACAATGGTAATAATAGTAATAATGACAATAAGAACAACAACCTTGACTTTAAAAAATCCCAGTCTAGCAAAGGAAACTGAATATCACTTAACATGTATTACAAAATCATTCCTAATCTAAGCCATTGAAGGTGCACTAAAATGAATGTGTGCAGAATCACAGCTGGCAAGTAGAACCCCGGCTTTGCAGCTAACAGGCTCATGACCTTGACAGACATGAACTGTGCTTGCAGTCACTTTCCTTGCTTGGGAACACACTGGGTGCTTGGTGATAACACCCTGTCTGTGATAGAGATACTGAGTAGGACAAGGATTTCCATAAAGTTAGGCTCTTCCATAAGGAAGGGGTTTCCCATTTCATCTATTCCAGAGCCTAAGATGCCCCAAACATGAGTTCCCATTTGCTCATAACGTCTTATAAAAGGGGGTACATTTCTTAATGAGCTTCTACAACTCTGTTGATTGGTGAGGGAGTGATTAGAGGTTTTCAGATATGCCTGGACTTCTACCTGCTCAGCCAACTGGTAGTGTGTGTGTGTGTGTGTGTGTGTGTGTGTGTGTGGCTTGCCTTGTGCCACAGGCATATCATTCCCTGAATATTTCTTTTAAGTCACTTTTTTCTTCGCAAACACATCTTATTGCACATACTCCACCATCACACACAAATTCCCCTTAGTCTGGGGCTCAGTTGCTTTTTCTTTTTTAATGGTGTGATCTGGGATTTTTTTTTTTTACTTTATTTTATTTATTTAGTACAGGGTCTAGAGGGTATCACTACACAGATTGGACATGTAGTGATGCTTCTGCTTTCAGCCTCCCAAGCACTGTTAACAATGGCTTTTATATTCCATATTATTGTCTTCAAATTAGTTGTTCAGACTATCACATATAAAGCATTCAAAATTTGTCAAAAAATTAAAAAGCAAGGGCCAGGGAGATAGCTCAGTAGAATAAACACTTGCCTAGCAAGCACAAAGGCCTGAGTTCAATCCCAGGTTCTGCAAAAGCAAACAAACAAACAACAACAACAACAAAAACATTAAAAGCTCCAAATAGCTCTGTGGATTAAAGCACCTGCAAGTTTGTGCAGGGGCCAGGAGTTCAATCCCCAGGCTTGCCATGCTGACCCCACTCCTGGGACGGAAATTGAGATTGACATGCACCTATAATCCCAGCTCTTGGGAGGCTGTAAACAAGCAGATCTCTATGAGTCCAATCTAGTAGTAAGACCCTGAACACCCTGTAGACCCTGTACTAAACACAAAAATAAATAAATAAATAAATAAATAAATAAATAAATAAATAAATAAGATAAAGGCTGGGAAGATGGCTCAGTAGAATAAGCGCTTCCCTAGCAAGCATAACGGCCTGAGTTCAATCCCCAGCTCTGAAAAAAAAAAAAAAAAAAAAAAAAAAAAAAAAAAAAAAAAAAAAAAAAAAAAAAAAAAAAAAAAAAAAAAAAAAAATATATATATATATATATATATATATATATATATATCAGAAAAGTTTGACTACCATAAAGATCAATTTGAGATTGAACTTGGACCCTTAAAAACAGGTTGTCTGTGTAGGGGATGTGTGTGTGTGTGTGTGTGTGCGCGCGCGCGCACTACTCAGCACTTTGCACTTGCCAGACAGGTGCTTAAGCCGCTGAGCTATCTCCCCTACCCCAAGGATCTCTCTTACAGATTAAATGAATGAGAGAGAAATGGAGTTTGCTTGAAGTGAACATGACACAGAGTGTCCCTGACTCGCTGGGCAGTTACCCCTCAGGAAGATGCAGGTCCATGTGCCTCTGAAGATACTGTTACAAAAGCCAGTGCATTTGCACCTGGGGGGACTAACTATACAGATGTGAGGAGCAACCTTTTACAGACAGCATGTCTTTCATAGCCAGTGTGCCTCCCAAATTTTCACTTATAAACTCAGGAGCTTAAAAGGCATCACGTTCATTACCCTGTGGATAAAAATGGCTCTTCTGATGGCCAGAAACTTGGGGCTAAGGACAATTTCTTCCTCGTCAGAGCAAGTTCTGCTTAAGGCAGCCAGGGCCACAGTTACTGCGCTTGAAATGGTGCTGCAATCTTGGGTGGGACTTGTGTTTGCTCTTTTGACAGGCTGGTGCTAGTAAAGGAGGGAGCCTAGAAGGAGCAGTACTTTTTACGAGAAAGAGCGTTTTTGGTCGTGCTGCTGTCCGCCTGCTGCACTCCTGGAGTGCGGTGCAGACGGGCGTAGCCGAGTGCCGAATGGAAGCACAGCGAGCTCGCTTATGTGGGATCTCTGCTGAACTATTAACTGCTTTCCCCAGTTCTCAGTAAGCCCAGAGAGCATCTTCTGAACCATGCAGAGGGACGCTACAGAGCTGAGAAGGAAAACCCCCACCACATGCCTGAGGTGCACCCCTTCCCTGGGCTCCGAACTTCCCCTCTCTGCCAGCTCTCCTACCTTCTAAATATGGCTCCTGATAATCACACCTGAGCGCAGTGATATGCGCAACCCTAAACAGCTGCTGGAGTGATTAAGTGCCTGGGCTTCGCTGAGGCTATAAATCAAGCTCAGAAGCCATTTATTGCGAGTGTACTATAAAGCGGTAGAAGTTATTGCTACTCTACTGCAAAATGTAACATCAGACAGAAAAATAAAGAAAGGGTAAATTTTGCTGTGAAGGCTTAACGTGATGTGTCGGTTTTCTTTTGCACATTCTCTTTCTGCTATTTCTGTTTTTCTCGTCTCTTTTCCTCATTTTTTCTCTCTCTGCAATAATTGCTGATGAACGCATCTGGATTCAAATCCAGCACGTTTGCAAATAACACTCTGTGGCCCTCTGGATTAGCGAGTGGTAATATTAATAATGCTTCTGGGTGTGGAGCATTGCTCTGCACCCTGCCATTTTTGTGTAATCTTTGCAACAACTGATGAAAGAGATGTTACGTTGATTTTAAATGGATGGTGGGTGTTCCTGTGGGCCTAACCACAAGACTGGTCAGTACTCTGATTTCTTGGTCTTCTTTCATGCTGCTTAATTGTGGTCCGAGCTTGCTGTTGCAAAATGCACCCTCTAATCTCTAGCTGCTCAAAACTTGTTGGAAGGTTCCTGGACAGGAATCATTTTGCCATATGTTTGTGCCTTTTGAAATGTTAATAATAATCTGGCATCACTTTCTTTATCCACAAGACATCTGCTTAATTCAAAATAGCTCCCTCCTTGGCTCCTTGTCCTCCACCTGCATCTCAATCTCAGTTCTCCTTACCTTTGTTTCTGTGGCTTCTCCTGCTCTGGCTTCAATTCTGTAATGAGGGGAGAATGGGCCCTATTGGAGCATAGAAAAGAGGCACCTAACCTAGGCGGGAAATTGGGGCCTTGGAGGAATCTTCCTGGAGGGAGGACCATATGACTTGAAAGAGAAGGAAGAAAGAGCAGGTGAAGTGGAGGCCACTCAAGGGAGCGTGTTGGAAGCGAAAGTTCATAGAAGGCCCCTGTCTTGGCAGACAGAGGTGGCCGCGCTGGGTCAACCTTGGTTAGTTTCTTGAAACATGGATGGTAAGGCCTGTGCTGTGAGGGATGAGGGTAAGAAGGCAGGCTGAGGCCAGAGATGGAAGACTAAGGACACCTCAAGGCCTACTTGTCTTTCAGATCTTGTGTTCACACCAAGGAACTTTATCATGGCTGGGGCAGCACTGATCTAGCCTCTTTCTTCCCCAAATGCCTAATATCATCCTCTTTAATATGCATTGTCATATGCATCAGAGAAGCTCTTGGAGGCAGGACTACATGCTTTTCCTCCTGGGTGTCTGTGGGTACAAAGAAATGTTTAGTGGCATTCAATGGGCTGAGTGATCTGGGGGGAGAAGCTGAAAACAATGGAAAGCTGCTCCATAGGAGATCCTTCCAGTCCCTTCCCAGTGGCCATGGCCATTGTGTGACTGCATCTGTACACAATGAGCCTGAGGATGAAGGAGGATGAAGAAAGGGTGCTTGTGCAGGCCCCTTACCCACTGATTCTCTCATTACCCACTGGGCACAGAGAGTGTGGTAGAGGCAGTGGCAGCAACAGGGCACTGGATGGTGCCACACCTGTGAGCCTTGGCTCTGGGAGCCAAACTGCTTTTTAACAACACAGATGTGAAAGGAAATGACTTCAGTGGTTTTCTCTCAACTTCTACATTCTGTATTCTGTATCTGTCATTTGGAATTAGAAAAGACCTCACATTATAAGAATCTCCATGGTTAAAAATGCAGAGCTCAGGAAAGAGAAGCCTGACTTCCTGCTTTGTTACTTATTGTAGAGTCTGGACTAAACATGGCTCCTCCTGAGTTTCTGAAGGGTTAATCCATTATAAAATTTAATTGCATGCATACTGATTGACATATTGGATCACCACAGCTAAAGTGGTAACTTGATATTTGATCTGTGGAATTTGCCCAACTAATATTATAATGTTTCATTTTTTTACACCTTCATAAAAGAACAGAGCATCACAAAGGCATTGAGTTTCCACAGTTGAGGGATGATTTTCAAAGGCCAATTTAAAATTTTTATTTTACTCAGTTCTGGTTCAAACAAATCTTAGAATGCATACCCTCTACTTGCTACATATAAATTTATACTTTTTCCATGACAAGTACTGATTATGAGGAATATAAATCACTGTACCCTGGGCTGTGAAACACCAGCCTTTGTGATGAGAATTCTTGGGATGTGTGGGGCTTTGTTCCTTCATAACTTATCTGAAGATTATATATATATATATATATATATATATATATATATATATATATATATATATATATGTTTAAGTATTGGGAGTTGAACCAGAGCCTTCACACTGAGCTACATTTCCAGCACCTTAAAATTTGTTATTTATTATTCAGTAGTGTTATCTAGTTAAGTAGCCCAGGCTGGACTTAAACTGATGGTTCTCTCACCTTATTGTCCCCAGTATGTTGGGATTTTAATCACGTGATAACACACTTAGCTCTAATATTTTTTTAAAAAGTTACTTCTTTCCCCTCTGAGCTATCAGTTCTGGTTGCTGCTAGTGGATCTGCTTAAAACTTCCTTTTCCTCTAATGTTCTCCATGTTGGGAGGCTAGAAATATAAGTTGGTTGAATGAGATGCTTTGAAGGAGAACCTATGAGATACCAAGAAATAAAGTATATGATCTGTAGCAGTGCATAAATTTTACAACGTCTCATCTGTATGCTCAAGAATAGAGTTCTGCCTCATGAACACGAGGAATCCTCCATTTCAGCATCTTTTGGATCTGTAAAAACTGAAGCTGGGAAGCTGTTCTCCAAGCAATCTCTGGCCTCATAGTTATGCACATCAACTCTTCTGACTTCTTTACCTTCTTTCTCTTTAATATTCTCCCTAGACCAACAAATAATAACCGATGTTTGTATTTAAATTTGTCCTGAAGCCCATTTTTACCAAAATAGTGGCTACCCTTTGCATTTGCATTTTTAGATTGTATTGCCTATTAAATATAAGCCCTTGTTTCTCAGAAAGGATATGCTAGAGGGCAATAAAGCATCTCATCATTCTGTTTATCGTTCATCACCTCGCTTCACCTCCTGCTGCGCCCACCCCACAACCCTAATGTCACTGGGCCCCTGTGCCTCTGGCACTCCTATGAGTGGTCACCAAGTGTAGGTGAATGGCCTCCACCATGGCCATAGATTTTTTGTGGGCAGCTCAGCCTGCCCTGGGGGCAGGACTGGCATGGCGGGTGGTACTGGGGCTCGAACTATGATCCCTGCTTGCCTAAGCAGGCACTTTAGACCACTGAACTATTTTGTAGGCCCAGTCATGGTTTTCATAGTTACAGATTTCAATTTCTCCTGCTTTTATCCCTCAAGGGCACAGATGCTGACAGGTAGGTTCAGGGGCAGCGATGTTGACCACAAGAACAGTGGTGCCTTTGTGAGCACTGTAGGGTGCTTCTCCATGGTCTTCGTGGTTGTCTAGGTTGCTGAAGCTTCTGGCCGGTGTAGCAACTTTGCTAGCTCCATTCTTCACCCAAGGAAACTGATCTTTGCCTACTAGGAATACGTGAATCTCCTGAAATTGTAGATGCCTGAGAGATCCGCCCAACCCCAAGCCCCGCAAATGTGTGGACCTCCAGAAGCTCTCTCCGGCGCCCGCTGGACCAAGCCCAGGCCAGCCCACAAGAGAGACCTCTCCCCACCCCACGTTCTGTGGACCTTCCCCGCACCCCCAGAGCCAGTACAGCCCGCCCTGCACTCCGCAACCAGCCCAACCCAGGCCCAGCAAGTGTGTGGGAGAACTTCCAGCTTCCCTGTACCCACGAGACCTCTCTGGAACAAAACTCAGGTGCGCCTTCTGAGTGAGACCCTGTATCATGCCCTCTGGACCCCTGCATCCCTCCGGAGCCCACGCCCCCCAGTCCACCCAGTGAGTGAAAACTTCTGTGATGCTCTCCAGACCCCCAGATCCACCCCAAGCCCAGGCCTGGCTAGTGTATGGGAGAGCTTCTGCATTCCCCTGGGCTCCCTGGGCCAGCGGCACAACAGAGGGGCACCACAGGTTCACTGTTGTGCCAGAGGGACACAACAGGTTCACTTCCAAGGGCTGCAGCACGAAGGAGCTGAACACAACAGCTACACCCAGGCCAGGCATAACTGGATAAACTCAAACTTAATAGATCTATACCCGAATTTCAGTAGGTGCTAAGAATATAACTGCACTGAAGCTCTACACTAAAGATCAGAGGTCAACACTATACAAAATGATAAAGACAATGAGCAAAATGCAATCTCAGGTCCCAAGCCCACCCAGAATAAGTGCAGAGGACACTAGCTCAGCTGAAATATATGAATTAATAGTGTTAGAAGTAAAGAAACAACAGCAGGGAGGTATAGAGGAAATCAGAGCAGAATCAATTTCTGAAATAAAAAGAGAAATCTCTGAATTCATAGGATCTGAAGTAAAGAATCAAATACAGAAACATACAGAGGAAACCCAATGTAGAGTCTGAGCATTTAGCACATGAAAATGTACCAGCTTCTACAGATTCTTAATAGGCTTATAGCTCACAGAAGTTACAGAAAAGATCAGGCTTATAAATCAAAGAAGTCCCTATTTACTGTAGCTACCATTTTCAATGAGAATTGAAGTGGATTCTATACAAACACACACACAGAGAGAAAGACAGACAGGCACACACATCCCTCAGCTTTTGCTGAATAGCTTTATAAGAATTTAAACAGTGAAGTATAGGGTAAGGCCTGAGCATGTAGTAGATGAAAATCTGCCAGCTTCTACAGATTCTTCACAGGTTTATAACTCAAAAAAGTTAGAAAACTATCAAATTATATTATCTTTTTTTTCATTAGCCTGAATGTACAGTTATGTGGTGCGCTGGGCGGCAAAAGTACTACAGGACACCCACTAAAGAGTGGCTGCTGTGTCCCAAATGAGACGCTGTACTGATCGCTCTATCCCAAAGGTGAAGTTGTGCATGCTGGCAAATGAGCATTCATGAGGAGAAAAAAGACAAAAATAGAGAAGATGTTGTTTGTGACATTAAACTGAGGCACAGTTCCTCCACTTAATATAGCCATCATTTTCAATAAGAACTGAAATGGATTCTACCCACACTGAAATGGATTGCACACACACACACACACTGACACACACAGAGACAGGCAAACACATGCATGTGCACACAGACACCCCCCACACACACCCCTCATTTTTTGCAGAATCAATCACTTCATAAATATTTAAACGGTACAGTGAAGTGGTAAAGACCACACGCTCTGAATCAGGAAGTCCCACGGACAATTCACTGACACATTCTGTGGCTCAGTTCCCTCACTTACAAAACGAGAATTATATTTTCTAGTCCAAAGGGTTGTAGTACAACTAGACAGTAAATACAATAAAGATTTTGACAAATGTCTGGTGCAGTTAGCTGTCAGTGAGTGTCATCTGCTTTCCTACAGTACGCCACCAATTCACACACGTTGAGTTGTGAACTTCCCCAGGTGTGCTGTCTGAGACTCACTTTGTCAGATCATGGACAAATCTCATTTATAAACATTGTCTTAGAACTCATTGATAAGTTGGGGATTTATCATGTTCCACTTAAAATTATGCTATGGTTACTTTATTTGTGCTTATTTGTGCTGCTATATCCAAAACACTTGAACTTGAATAATTTATTTAAAAAATTAAAAAAAAATTAAAAATTAAAAACTTATTTTGAGAGTTTGGATGCTGAGAAGTCCAAGGCTGAGCAGGCAGAATTGTTGGCCAGACTACTCTCTTTTTACATCTGCTGGTGGGAAAGAATGCTATGTCCTCATATGGCAGGCAATTAGCTGAGCATGCTTGCAGCTTCTTCTATGAGGCCTGCATCCCGGCCTCAAGGGCTGGAGCCTAAGGGTCTAATCTTTTATTGTCCTTGCTCTCTTAGTAGCATTGCTTTGGCCATTAAGCTTTTTCTTGCTGTTGTTTGAGTTTGGGGGATTTTTGGAGACAGGGTCTCTCTGTATAGCCCAGGCTGGCCTTCAGCTTGTAGCAAGCCTCTTGCCTCAGCCTCCTGAGTGCTGGGATTACAGGTGCGTACCACCATGCCCAGCTGGCCCCTGAGTTTTAAAGTCTGAATTTTGGAGGGAACACATATGAATTGCAGCAGTATTCAAGGGCATGAAATCATAACTGGATAGTTTAAAACACAATTCTTGCTGGACATCTGGCTATTTTCATTTGTTTTAATCAAAATAAATTATGATGTAATGAATATATCAATATTTTTCCATTTGTTTTCTCCTCCTTAGGATAAATTGCAAGTTGAATGAATGACCAGTGAACATTTTTATGGTTCTTGGTACACGTAGTTAAATTGCTTTCCAGAATGCTGCTCAGTCTATCACATCAGAATCCAGGAGGGCCCTGCTCTCCCATCCAGTAGCTCAATGGATTATTAAGGGAATTCTCTGCAAACCTTCTCTGCCCATGTTTTGGTGATGCTAACGACTGAGGCCAGGACATTCTGAGCACTGGCTGAGTACTTTATCCATGCTATCCCCCAGCTTATGAGTGCTGCTTTCTACTGCTCTCATCAAGCTTTTCTTTTTTCCTATTTTCTTCTATCCCTCTTCTACTGGTTTAGAAATTTTTCATTTCTAGTTCCAACATTTTAATATGAGTGTTTTACCAGAATATTTTGGTAGAAATTACCAAATTAACTTTCTGTTCTCACCTAAAAGACTGTTTTTCACTTCACTCTGACATCTCTTTAAAAATCATTGCTGTCTATCCTTCTGATTCTGCCACACATTCAATCCTACAGTTACTATTGTTAATATCACTTAAAATTAATGCTTATTCAACTTTACCAGGATGCTTTACCAGTCTCTCTGCTCACTGTTAAATCTTGCACATGCATCTTCTTAAGGTTCATTTTATTCCTATGGAAGTGGGGAAATATGGTTAGTAAACTCTTTCAATAACATTTGTATATTTAGAATGTTATTTCTTTTTTACTCTTAGCCATTTTGTACAGTTCTAGATTAAAATTATTCTTCCTCAACTTTTTGAAAATACCAATTAACTGTACTGTGGTTATTTCACAGAGTGTTGTCCTAGGTGCAGTGATGCATGCTTGTAATCCCGTGCTTGTAATCCAGCCAGTGTGCTGGGGGCCAGAGTGCCCTGGGCTCAGTCACTAACATCACCAAAACATGGTCGGAGGTTTGCAGACTGAGACAGGATCACAAATTCTAGGCCAGCCAAGACTATTTAGCAAGATCCAGTCTTAAAATAAAAAGGGCAGTATTTATGAGTGACATAGTGCTTCCCAGGCATGCCAAGGCCTGAGTTCAATTTCTGCAGCCACCTGGGATTTCCCTCTGCAAGCCACTTGCCCTGACAAGCTGTCGGGGTATGTTTGAGACAGAGTCATCATTTCACTTGACAGCCATTCTGCAGTGGCCACAAGGGTCTAATTGCAACTCCTGTACAAGTGATAATTTTGAATTTTCTCTGTAAAAATTTGTCTTTATGCAGCTCAGCAGTGTCAAGGTGTTTTGTTTACTTTTCTTCATTTTAAAATCATGCTTTGCACTTTCACTCCTTTTATCCATTGTTTCAAATATTAGCTGGGTACTTACGGTATACTGAATGGTGTCTAGATGCGGGAGCACAGAAGTGAGCAAGAAGGAAAGTCCTGCTTTCCAGGAGTTTTAGAAATAACAGAGTGTATCACATATCCAGATTTTCCATCTTAAAGGTTCAAGCATTTCTGTAATTCTGAAAACGATCTCTTCAACTACTTCCATGATTGGCTTGGCTTTACCATTTTTAATGCCTCTGTGTGAAATTCCACTTGCCTTTATTAGAAATTATCATACTATCTTTAAGACTTAAGATAATATGATAAAAAGTATTTTAATGAAAGTATAATAATAATCAATAAGACATTAGAAACAGTACACATTTCAAAAACGAAGATGAGAGGTAGTCAAGTGTGTGGTTTTTGTGTTACACATTACTATCCTTTATGTCATTTTACAGAGTTAGTCACAGTAAAAATTCTACACATTAACAGCTATTTTAAAGAACTGATGGAAATTATTAGTACAATCATCTCAGCCATCTTATATACATACTTTTTAAAAAGTTCTTTATATATTTTAGATAGAAGACCTTTGTTGGAGTGATCGTTGGTTATGATTTTTTTCCCAATATGTGGGTTGTCTTTTCACTCTGTTAATGATTTCTTTTGACATGTAGAACTTTTCAATAAATGAGATTCCAATTGTTCTTCTTTGGAGTATTTCTTACAAAGTTTGATTTTGGTTCATGATTGTCTGCCTACTCCTATATCTTCAAGGTTTTCACCTATTTTTTTCTTCCAGGAGATTTAGTGTTTCTGTTTTAAGGTTTAGATCATTTTGACTTTAGTTTAATGCATGGAAATAGACCTGGGTCTAGTTCTAGTTTTTGGCATGTGGAGAGCCAATTTTTCCAGCACCATTTGTTAAAGAGGCTATCCTTTTTCTGGTGAATATGTTTGTCACCTTTGTGAAAGATAAGATGGCTCAGTGAGTTTGTAGTTGTATCAGCATCTTTCACTCTGTTCCATTAATCCTAAGGGTTTTTTTTCCAGTACCATGCATATTTTATCACAGTAGCTTTGTAGCATACTTTCAATTCAGGGATTATAATGCCTCCTGTATTACCTTTGTTGACCAAGATTGCCTTTACTATTCTAGGTCTTTTCTGGTTCCAAATAAATTTTAAGAATGTTTTTTCTGCCTCTGTGAGATATGTAGATGATATTTTAATAGGGATTGTATTAAATCTGTATAACAATTTTGGAAGTATGGCCATTTGTCACAATGTTGGTTCATCCTATGCAAGAACAAGGAATGTTTCCATTTTCTGAAATCTTCTTTAATCTGTTTTTCAGGGTATTGTAATCTTTCTTGGATAGATCTTCTACTTCCTTTGTTAGATTAATTCATAAATATTTTATTTTTTGGTTGCTATTATGAAGTGTATTGTTTCAGTAATTTCTCTCTGAGTGAGCTTGTTAATTGTATAGAGGAATGCTATTGATTTTTGGGCACTGAATTTGTATCCTATTATGCCACTGAATTTGTTTTTTTAATTCTAGGTGCTTCTTGGAGGAGTTTTGTGGGTCTTCTAAATAGAGTATCATGTCACCTGCAAATAATAATAGCTTAACTTATTATTCCTTTTATTTCTCTTTCTTGTCTAATGGCTCTAGCTAGTGATTCCAGAACTATACTGAATAGGAGTGATGATAGTGGATATCCTTGTCTTGTACTTGATTTGATAGTAAAAACTTTCAGTTTTTCTCCATTTAAAATTATGTTGTCTGTTGGTTTGCATAGATGGCTTTTGTCAGGTTGAAGTATAGACCATCTATTCCAATTTACTGTAGGGCTTTGACCATGAATAAGTGATGGACATTGTCAAAAACCTTTTCTGCGTCTATTGAGATGATCATGTGGCTTTTGGTTTTGGCTGTGTTAATGCAGAGTATTGCTTTTATAGATGTGCACATGTGGAAATATCTGCACACCCTTGGGATGAATCCTATGTGGTTATGCTATATAATCTTCTTGATGACTTGCTGCATTCTATTTGCTAGTATTTTATTGAGGACTTTGCATCTATATTTATGAAGGAAATTGGTCTTAATTCTCTTTCTGGTTGGATCTTTCTCCAGTTTTGCTATCAGTATAATGCTTGCCTCCAAGAATGATTTTAGGAGTATTGCTTCCATTGTAATTTCATTAAAGAGTTTAGGGAGTATTGGGATTAAATCCTCTCTAAATTTCTTATAGAATTCAGCTGTGAATGTATCAAGATCTGAGCTTTTGTTTGTTGGTAAGTTTCTTTTTCTTTTTTTAGTTACATTTTCAAATTCATTGGCTGATATTGAGCTATTCCAAGTTTCTATATCTTCTTGATTCAGTTTTGGCATTTTTATACCTGTCTAGGAATCTGTCCATTTCTTTTGTGTCTTTAATTCCATGAGAGTAAAGATTTTCAAAATAGCTATTGATGATCTCTAAACATCCACGGGATCTGTAGTAATGTAGCCCTTTTCATTCCTTATTGCTTGGATTTGAGTTTTTTCTGTCCTCTTTTTGAGGAGGTTGGCTAGGAGTTTATCAATTTTATTTAATCTTTCAGAGAACCAGTGTTTTTTTTTTTTTGCTTCATTAATTCTTTGTATTTTTTGTTTGTCTTGATTGCATTAATTTCTACTCTAATTTTTATAATTTCCTCCCATCTTTGGGTTTTGTGTTTGGCTTGCTCTTCTTTTTCTAGAAGTTTGAGGTGCAGCATTAGGGTATTTATTTGTTCTTGTTCCGTTTTCCTAATGTATCAGTTCGCTACTATAAATATCCCTCTCAGAATTGCTTTCATTGCATGCCACAAATTCTGGTAATTTTCATTAGATTGTAGGTATTATTTAACTTCTCATTTAATTTCTTCTGTAACCAATTGGTTGCTGAGAAGAGTGTTACCTAATTTCCATATGTTTATGGGGTTTTGTGGTTTCTTTTATTTTTAATTTCCAGTTTCATTGCACTATGGTCAAATAATATGCATGGGATAATTTCTGCTTTCTTGCATATACTTAAGCATGATCTATGGATTAGTATGTAATCTATTTTAGAAAATGTCCCATATGCAGCTGAAAAGAATATGTATTCAGATGTGGATGTGTGGAACACTTTCTATATGTATACTGAGTCAATTTGTTCAAAGATTTGGCTCATTTCTGCTACTTCTTTGTTAAGTTTTTACCTATTTGACTTATCTTTTTGAGAAAAAAGGGTGTTAAGATCCCCTGATATGATTGTGATATTGTTTACTAGATTTTTTTCATGTGCTTTAAAATTTGTATTATACAGTTGGGTGCTCCCATATTTGGTGCATACATATTTACGGGTATTACAACTTCCTCTTGAATTTTTTCCCTATCCATTTGTATAGTGACCTTCTTTATCTCATTTGATCATTCTTGTGTTTAAGTTCAGACTGTCTGCAAACAGAATAACTACCCTTGCTTTTTTCTGAGGTCCTGGACCATGTGGTAGTGTTTTCCATCCTTTGATTTCCAGCCTATGAATTTTTTTATAGGTAAATGTGTTTATTTATTTATTTATTTATTTATTTTTGTCTTTTTGAGACAGGGTCTCACTATGCAGTTCAGGCTGGCCTTAAGCTCACTTTGTAGCTCAGGCTGGTCTCGAACTCACAACAATCCTTCTGCCTCAGCCTCCCGAGTGCTGGGATTACAGGCATGTAAATGTGTTTCTTGTAAACAGCATTTTGTTTCTTAATCTTCTGCCAGTCTATTTCTTCTCCTTTTCCTTCTCCTTCTCCTTCTCCTCCTTCTCCTTCTTCTTCCTCTCTCTCTCTGCATTGAGACCATTTATATTGGTGGTTATAATTGATATGTATTGACATATTTATCATGTTATTTTCCTGCTGTTGGTTCATACTTTTCTCATGTGTTAATAGTTTTCCATGTTTGGTGGTGATTTTCTTTTATCATTCTTGGAACTGTGGACATTTTCATCCTTTTCTAGAATATCTTCTGGTATTCTGTGTAGTATTGGTTTGTTCGTCATGATTTTCTTTTGTTGTTCTTCATCATGGAAGTATTTCACTTCTTTATTAAACTTGAAAGTGAGTTTTTCAGGGCATATCAGTCTGGGTTGGAATTTGTTTTCTGGTAGGACTTGAGGTACTTTTCTCCATGCTCTTCTTGACTTGATGGTGTATGAGGAGAAAACTGCCATTATTCTGATGGGTTTTCCTGTAAACATGATCTGTTTCTTTTCTTTAGTGGTTTTTAGTATGTTATTCTTGTGCTAAACTTCAGGGATCTTGATTATTTTATGTCTGGGTGTAGCTTTAATTGGGTTGATATTATTTGGATTTCTATATTCCTCAGTTACCTGAATGTCAGGTTTCCCCATATTGGGATATTTTCTGTTACTACTTCTTTATGTATTCTTTTTATGTCATTTGTGTTCTTCCTTCTTTCTCATTGATGCCTATTGGTCTTATGTTGGTCTTCTTTGCATTGTCTTGTAGCTGTTGAATTATTTTCTGGATCATAGTTGTTTTTAAGAGATCTTTTCTTACCTTTTCACTAGCTGCAAAGTCATCATCAAGGTCTGAGAGTCTATTTTCATTTTCACTCAAATGAGTTTGCCAACTTTTAATAGAGTTTTTAATTTCTCATATATTGCTTTGAATCTGCTTCGTGGATTCTATTTCTTGCCTATAATGCTCATTCAAGGTTTTAATCCTTTTTCTATTTTCAATTTTTTTATCAGTGCCTTCTTTAGAAATGTTTAGTAATTTTTTCATTATAGTTATCATTTCTCTTTTCACCTATGAGAGTATTTCTGATGTGATTTCCTCTATACCCTTTCTACAGGTGTTTGTTTATTTCAGTTGCTATTATTTCAGAGATATCGGGTGTTTGACTTCCAGTTTCTTCTATGCTGGTATCTCCTGGGTTTGTTCTGGTGGGCTTAGGGCCTGAGATTGCCTTTTGCTCCTTCTTTTTGTCATTTTCTACTTTAAGAGAGAACTCCTTATTTTGATTTCTGTGATACTTTGTTGTGAAAATTTGATAGCAAGTAGCTGTATTACTGCAGTAAGAGCCTGTCTATGAAGAGTCGTGATTTGGTTCCTCTCCTATGTCAGAGATTCTTGTATGTGTGTCCCAAGATTTTCAATATTGACTGAAAGTGAGATATTGGTTTCTGTTTTGCACTGTTGTCTATCTTTCAGTGCAGGACTTTGGTGAGGTTATTACCCAAGTACTTCCTGATACTATTAGCAAGTGGTTCCAAGTGAGAACCTGTGGTTAATACAGATTTAGTTTCCTATTTACAGTATACAATTAGCAATACTAATAGCACCAAGTGAAATTTAGAAATTCACATAGTTTTGTAACTAATGGGTTTGCACTTTAGACCACAGAAGCAAACATTATAGCTGTATAACAAAGTAGATCTTAACTTGGGAATTTGTTTTTAAAGTAGTTCCCTTGAGTTCTGTCTGAGCACCTCCCCTTCATGCACCTGGAGTCTTCCAGTTAAACTAGTCCACCCCAGCTACTGCTGGCACACAGCATGCTCCTATAGGTTTGGGCTGGGCCCAGCAGTACCATACACCTCAGCTCACTGGGTCTACATCTACTGAACTTGAACTTGACTGGTAGGACCTGTCTTGGGTCCGGTTGCTATGTTTGGCTCCTTCCAGCTGAGCCCCTCCAAAGGACCTCTGGGCCCTGCTGGCTGCCTGTTCCAGGGCTCCTTCTCAGTAGGCCCGCTGAGGTGCAATGTGCCCACTGGACCCCGCTGGCTGCAGTTCCATGGTTCCTTCACAATAGGTTCATAAAGTGGAGTCTCCATTACTTCTTATTCAGCAAAAACATCAAGTTTTTATAAGTCTGTCCAATGGCTCCTACTAGAATGACCCTCCACATCAATGTTTTAAAGGTTTGTAAGGAAAATATTCTGAGATATTTTGGGATAAATGAGAAATTTATACCATACAGTGGTACATTAGTTCATAAAAGTAATCAATTCTATGATTCTACTAAAGATGGCCACATGTATAATTGTGCGGGGAAAGATAGCCATAATTGCGCTTGTCACCCAATGTGAAGTTTCCAGGCAAAAGCAAAATTTGTCTAGATATGTTTGTGGACTGAGGTACCTCTGTATTTTTTTCAAGTATTTTTTTTTCTTGTTTCATTCAGTAAGCTTACTGGATAGGAGGAAACGTCTCTGACTCTTTTTCTCTTCCTTCAAGTGTACTCCCATGTTGTATTCTTGAAGACTTTCCTGACAGTTGTGTTTTTGATTCCCAATTCCATTTTGTTCTTATTCTATATGCTTGTCAATTTCTAAAGCTATAACCAATTTTATGTTAGTTTCATCTAGTTTTTAATGATTGTTCTTCCTTTACCTCCTTCTCTGCGTCACTGCAATGTGAACTCCTCAGAAAAGCATAAGGATCTTCATGTGTTCTGTTCCCTGATATACCCCAATCCTGTAGCAGAGTCCCTGGCAGATATTAGGTGCTTGTTAAGTCTATATTGGAAAAATGATTAAATTTTCAGGTGACTAAGTGTCCACTGATTTCTTCTGTTCATATATATACACATGAGCATATGTGTTCTTCTCTAATATCTCTAGACAGTCCCATAGAATGGCAGTACAGCAGGTCCCTCAGCAGACTTGACATAATTCCTTGGAAAGATCTTTCACATCTTAATAATGTGGGAAACCACCCTGACTTTAAAGTAGAGCTATCATCCAAGGACTCTCATCTTGAGTGAAGGCTGAGGGAGTGATAGTTAGTAACAGAAGTGCCCTCTTTGCACTGAATGAATTCCTCTGAGGGATTCATTCAGTGCAAATGTACAGGACCAAGTTTGCACAAGAAAGAATTCTGAGGGACTCCTGGTGCCTTCAGCAGTGTCAAAATCCTGCCAGCCCACCATGGAGGTTGTTATCTTCTGTGGCTTCATAAATAATGAAAAAATGGAGAATCAATTATTAACTGAATACAAAAGGCTGGCAGTTTTATTTTCTTCTGAAAACAGAAGAATGTGCCATTGTTCAGTCAGAATGGCTCTCCTTACCTTCCTTAGCCCTCCCCCGTGCATTTTGTAGGCAGTACTCCTCTCGCTTCACATGGTGAATACAGGGAATCCAAGTTGGTTGTGGTTTGACTGAGGTTTACCCCCCACGAGCTCACATGTGGAAACGTGGTGGTGTGGCCAGACGCCTAGAAAGGCAGAGCCCAGAGGAAGGCAGCCGGTCACGATGCTCCACCTTCATGACTGGAAGGACTCACATCCGGGGTCTCATCTCAAAGAAATGAATTAATGCTCATGAGAACAGCTGTTCTTGAACAGAGATCACCCACATGTTTGCTGCTGTCTGTGCAGGGGGCATTTCCCTTTCTGTTTCTCTGTCATGCAGAGGCTAAAGGGACCCTCCCTAGGATGTTGGTACTATGCTGTTTGTGCTTTCTAGCCACCAGAATTGTGAGCCAAATCAATTTCTTTCCTTATAAGGTTCCCGGATGCAGGTGCTTTGTTATGGCATCACAAATGGACTAAGAGTCACCCCTCCTCTTCAAGAAAATTTAAGGTCTTTGCTCAAGACTTAAACACGCTTCAAATTTCAACTTAAACATTGCCTTCATTATAGATTGATATTCTGTCTTTCCCTCCAAAATTGAGACTCCCCTTTTGGTGTTGCATCTCTTGTGATATTTAGCACAATCATCTGTTAGATGATAGACAGTAGAATCCTTGTTTGCAAGCATGGGTCCTCTGGCCTGAATAGTTCACATTCCTCTGTTATGTGAAGCAGATTCCCAGGATCTCAGAATTCTTATTTCAGTTTTCAGCACCAAGCTCAAAGGCTGTGATCCCCCAGGTTTTTCTAGATCTAGAAGTGGACAAGGTTTCAGTGGTGCAGATCTTAGGATCAGCACCTCTTGATCTCCAGATCTGTGGTCTAATATGCCACTTACTGTCCCTTCCTTCCCACTCCCCTCCCTACCTCTTGATACGCTTCTCTTTTTTGTACTATTGGCAGTACATAACTCATACATTCCTGGTGTGGAGCTGGTACATGTGCACAACACATACACACACACACACACAAATGCACAATTGAGAGTAAGGAGGATATAAGTTGTGAATTGATTCGACCATAGTCATCATTTTACAGTGAAATATAATATGTCTAATCACCATGCTGTATACCTTTAATATACCAAATTTTATTGACCTGTTATTTCTCAAAAAATCTTACTTGAATTTGCAACTCAGTGGTGTTCTGAGTTTCTCTGTCTATAGAACATTATTGTCTCAGTTACTTTTCTCTTATTCCTGGGACAAAATACCTGACACCAAAATTAAAGACAGAAAGGTTTACTTAGCTTGCAGTTAGTGGAGGTTTCAGTCCATAATTATCTGGCTCCAAGTCATAGAGGCATATGGCAGAGGGCAGCAGTTCCTTGTGGAGGAAAATAATAAAAAGCAAAAGGAGGAGCAGCAGCTGCTGCACAGAGGCAGAGAGTGAGCCTCTTTCTCTCCCTTAGAGTGGCTGCAGGCTGTCCACCCCAGGGCAGCTGTAGCACTCACACCCAGAATCCTAGCATTGGATCATGAATTATTCACAGACTCAAAGAAGCCCATGCCAATGACTGCGTGAGGCTTTGGGGCGACACCTGGACACAAACTATAACAATTATCAATGTAGAGGTCTCTCTATTTTAATTGAATCTAGTGTTTTTATTAGTGCAACTCTCCTAAAACATTGTGAGTTTCCTATGAACCTTCTCTGCATCCATATTGTGTTCTATAAGCCATGCTTATCATGCTTTGTAAACAAACCCTTCTGTATGGAAGCTGCTGTGTGACAAGGCCTTGTGTGTTTTGGTTACTCCTGTGTCTAAGTGAATTTGTCTGCCTTGTACTATCTTAAGTCTTTTCAGAGGTTTAAGGAAAGCTCCAAGCCTCAACCTTGGTTTGATGCTCAGATTGAAACCATGCTGTGTATAGATAATTATTTCTTAGCTGGACAGAATGAGAGTATGAAAGAAATAAATTTCTAACCCAACAAATGCTGAGCCTTTTTTCTTTAAATTGTGATCACAAACTGAAAATTTCTTTCTCTAGTTCATCTCTCTTTTGACATCATTTATCGTAAACCAAAGAAGTGCCAAATGACACTGTCAACTTTCTGCCAGATCCACAAGCTTGTTGGGAACATTCTCTGAGCTTTGCACTTCCTCAGAAAATAGTCTTGCAAATGTTCCATCACTTTATAAATGGCTTGTCTTCCCCCAGCTTTTAATAGCAACTTCCTTACTGCTTTTTCAGCTTTTGTATAGCCTTTTTACTGCCTTTGCAACCCAAAACTAAAACCAATGCCCCATTTTTAATGTATTTGCTAGGGCATAACCCATCTTTGGGTATCTATTTTGGTCTATTGTGTTTTTGGCACAGTAAACTATATCAAAATTTAATGGCTTAAAATAACAGTAGTTTTTTTTTTTTATTTCTTGTGATTCTGTGGCTTGACTGAGTGGCTCTGTGTGTCCTTCTCCTGGGTTACCTCGTGTGGCTGCACTCAGGCCAGCAAGTCATAGATAAGCTCAGCTGGAACAGCTGCAGAACTGGACCTCTAATTACATGCATTTTTTGATCTTGGGTTCCCACATGGTATCATGGTCACAAGATTCCAAGACAGAAAGAGCAAAAACTTTAAGATCTCTTCAAAATTTGAATCTGGCCCTCATACCTCCTTCTACCATGTTCCAGTTGTCAAAATATGCCAAGTAGCCAGGCTGGATCAAAGGACTTTGTCCCTAGATGGGGCAGGGGCAGCTTAGTCACATACAGAGGAGGACATCACTCAAGATGAGAATTTGTGGCCATTAAGTAATGTAATACAGGAGCCAAGTTCTATTCATTTTTGTATTCTTTGTGCAATAAAGTCGATCATCTGACGTAAGTATTATAATAGATATTTGCTGAAGTGAAGGAAGAAGTGAGGCCAGTAATTCCAAAGCTGGTGCTCTATTTAAAGCAGACTTAGTATTCAGATGTTCTCAAAGGCATTTTCCTTTGGTGATTCAGGAGGATTTCACTACACATAATAAATGTGGCCAGAAAAATGCTGATTATATCTTTTAATACTTGCAAACCCTAGAAACTTGATTCATTTCATTTAAAGGATTTTCAGTTTAACAGCTCCTATGAAGTTATTTACACTGCTGCTGAGTTGGCGGAAGTAGATCTTTTAGGCTAGAGATTAGGACAATTCAGAAACATGAACTTGTCTAGCTATACATGTGAATGTGACTAAAACCCTTAATAAATGTAGAGGAAACTCAAAGTAGACCCTGTCAAGAATCAAGCCAAGGCCAGCCAGATAGCTCAGTGGACTAAAGCGCCTACTTAGGCAGGTGCAGCAATGGGGATTCAATCCCGAGGCATGCTGTGATGGCCTCACCCCTGCCCCAGGGCGCACTGAGACAGTGTTTGAGACTGGGTATTGTGGCTTGCACACGTAATCCCAGAGCTTGGGAGGATGAAAACAGGAAAATCACTAGAGGCCGATCAGTGTAGAAAGACTCTGTAGACCCTGCACCACACACACACACACACACACACACACACACACACACACACACACAAGCAAAGACTATATATGATCCACTTTCCTATAGCTAACTCAATATTACACGTAGGTGGCCCTCAACATTTGCTAAATTAAATCAAACTGAGCTTTTGTTCCTATTTTAATTCTAATGTATAAGTTTTCATTTTCTTGTGTGATTTCATTCCTATAAGCACATTAGAAGGAAATACTTTTCAGATAACTGTGTGTCACTGGGTATTGAAAACAAGGTCTTTGCACTGAGCTACATGTGCACCCTTCTTTATTTTAAGCCAGGACCTTTTCAGATACTTACGAAGGCATTTTTATTTTCTTCATTTGAAAGTGTATCCTCACACTTTAAAGTCTCTGTGTGCCAAGATTATTTTTGTTCTTTTTTCAGAATTTGATTCAGTGGCTTACCCCACATCCATCAGCATTTAGAACTTAAGTTGGCATGGGTCCCTCCTTCTCTGGCCCTAGACTTGCCTTCCCTGGCTTCATTAATCTCTGTGGACTCCATAATATCCTCTATGTGCCTGCCACTGTCCCATTGGAGAGACAAAGACAGAGTTCCTACTCTTAGTATATGCATCTTGAATTGAGAAAAATGTATTTCTATGAACAATACTAATCTTGGTAAAGCAGCTAATATGACTTGTTTGCCTGTTTTTTACCAAGCATATTATACATATTACCTTCATTCATCAAAGAATAAACAACAAAATAATTGTGTCCAATTTGAAGAAATAGGCTGTGGGAATTTTGTAAGCTTGCAAGAGAACACACTTATAATAAGTAGTAAAGCAGAAATTCCAACTGAAAATCAATGTTAGACACCCCATTTTTCCTTCCCACTGATCCAGGAATTCATTTGGATAGGAACACATACATCAGCAAATTCTAAAAGAACCCTAAATAAGGATGCAGAACTACAAGTAATGATAAAGTGGAGGGAGAAATGATTATTGTTTTCAGAGTAGGCTTTGTTTTATGACTTAATTGGAGATTGAAATGTGGGCACTGGTGAGCAGGAGCCCCATGGGCAGGGTGCAGTGAGGTCCACGAGGAAGCATAACTCCCTGCCTTCCCAGTCCATCTGCCCTGGCCAGTCTCACTTTTGCTATCTTCCTTATTAACCTCACTAAACTTCCCTTCTTTCTCCATTCAAGATGTACAAATCCACTATAGTACTTCCTTACTTCCACAAAACCTGCTCCAGCTTACAGATCTCTGGATGCCTCAGAGACTCTCATGTGTATGTCCTCTCACATGTATGTTCATTTCCAGCTGAACTCCAATTTCTGTGTGAACCTCATTGTTTTTGTGTTTCCCACATATGTTCACGGTCTCTCAACAGGAGAGAAATCTCCTGGAAGCAAAGTTTACATTTTTATTAACTACCCTACATCCCCATCCTGTACTCTATTTATTTGGGGCATTCAATAAGGATCTTTTCAGATCCTTACAGACTAACTGAAGGGATAGTGTGAGGCACAAATTAAAGCATTTACATTAAAAATGACTCCCTGAGAAACCTTTGTCGAATTGTGAACTGTGTAAAAACTAGAATTTTTCAGCTGACAAGATAGTTAAACAGACTAAGTGCCTGCTTTGGTAGACACAGGGACCAGGTTCGATCCCTGGTCCTGCATGCCACGCCAGTCCCACCCCTGGGGAGTGCTGAGCCTGAAAACGAGTCTGGGTGTGCTGGTGCACACCTATAATCCCAGCTCTGGGTAGGCTGAAGACAGGAGGATAACCACGAATCTGAGCTGCGTAGTGAGACCCTGTACCAAACATATAAAATGAAAAAAAAATTGGAATTTTCATTATTGGGTCTGAGAGTTGGACGTCTGTGATTTTTAAAATTTGCTTGCCTTTATTTTCATTTTTTAAAAAATACTATTTGTCTTTTTCTGCGTTCTATTTTATTAATTTTTGGTATTTAGTTTTAATGACTTCAATTTTTATTTTATCAATATAAGAATGTAGGGGTGGGAGGATAACTCAGTGGAATAACTGCAAGCACAAGGTCCTGAGTTCAATCCCTGGTACCACAAAAAAACCCCAAAAAAACAAGAATGTAAATTCCTTTGGTAGTCAAATAGTAACAGCGTTTGACAGGAGACAGCATACCCTCACCTCTCCATCTCTGTCTCTACATTTCTTGGTCAGTGGGTTAGCAATCTTAACTATATCTTCTAGCATTTTCATATTTAAAAATGCAAATACTGCTATTTTATTATTTTAGTTATATTTACATTTATAGTATAAAAAGTAAAGCATAATCTCATTTTGTATATAAATTTCTCTTCTCCCCAAGCTTTTCTGATAATTACATCTCAGCATGGAGCTAAATAAATATTTATTATTGATAGTATTGAAACTGTATACATATTATTAATTGTTGAGCCACATTAGAAAACTAATCACATTGAAATATATATATATTTTTTTTTATTTGTCACAGCATTTATTAATTACCATCTCCACCTACTTTTAAAGTTTTCCCTCCTGATGTAATATAAGACTGAGTCCTAAAACTTAGTCACTGCTATGAAGAGGGTATTTGTGTTTATTATCTACCTACAATAGTTGACAGCTTATACATTCAGGCCAGGAAGCCTGCCAGGATAATTCCAATTTCCATCACAACATTGAAGGATGACAGAGATGAGCAAGAAGCCACACTGAATTTTGTCTTCTTATACTTGCCAGGACATGTTTCTTTGCTAAAAGCTGCTTATGTAGTCCACCTGCCACTATTTCTTCTCTTCAGGAGGGTAAAGGATATGGCTCTTCTTATAACATCCTGTAATCCCTGCTCTCAGGAGGCTGATATAAGAGGCCAAGATGTGAGTTCCAGGGCAGCCTGAACCACACAGTGAAGAACCTGGAGTCTCCATCTACTTGAAGCCCAACACCGACCATTTACGTGCCCGGAGCTCTCCAGCCACATTGAAATATTTTTAAAATAAAAACTGATTATGTTCTCCTTCTTATACTACTTTTTGCCTTCTGCTTAGTGATTAGCTCCTTTTATAAGAATTTATCTAATGCTCTGAGCCCCACTATTGCTGTAGACCCAGAATATAAGGGCTCCTGTTTCTGCCATGAGCTTTAGACCTGCTCTCACTTTCCCATTCTCCCTCTCTGTATGCAGTCAGAAATGTGCAGTGCCTAGCCCTTAGGGTAGGAGCCACGGGTGATGGACAGAGTGGCTTTCAGGTTAGAGAGCTGTATTTTATTCTTGGCCTGGTTGGGGCCAGAGTTCATCAACTTCTTACTAATTCACCCTCAGCAGATGATGAGATGCAATCTCTGCTCAGTTCTTTCAAACACATCAGCTAATATTTGTTTTGTTTTACTAAAGAAGTCCCTCCTTCCAGAGTTATCTAAATCTGCCAGCCCTGCTACACTGCAGTGTGGACCTGTTACCCCTATGGCTGGTCCTTTTTGAAGCCTATTCTGGTTCTTCTTTGTGCTTTCTGTGCCATTTTTTAGACCTCAGGTCTTTTTCCCTCTTGGTTCATTTTATCATTTTGGTGAGAGTACATGAACATGTTTCATGCTGAGAAATGACTTTCTTGTGTTCTTCTTTATTTGTTCATTTTAATGAGAAAAAAAGATAAAATAGCAATGGAACCATTTCAAAACAGGTTATTAGGAGAGTTACAATAACTAATACATTGCATATTGTTGTCTTCGTAGTAGTGACTCAGAGGGCAAGATGCAGATATGATATCTTGTCTAAACAATATTATTACAGACCTTTCTTCACACTTAACTAAGAGACAGTGGCTGTATAGCTATCTTAACTACCTTGTATATACATATATACATATATTTTTCTACAACAAAACTGTCTTTAATTTATATCCTCCTTTTTTTTTGTTTTGTTTTGTCAGAGATGGGTGTTCCATTGCAGTTAGAAAAGCTATATTTAGAAAAGTCTTTAAAGGAGCTTTTCATACTTGATGCCAGACCAAAGACTGTAGGTAGTTGAATTCAACAAAATAGCCCAATAAAGCCCAATAGTCCAATAGTATTATTTCTAAAATTTAAAAAAAAGAATCTTGGGCCAGGGAGATAGCTCAGCATCATAAGCAAATACCTAAGCACAAGGTCTGGAATTTGATCCCTGGTACTGATAAAAAAAAAAAAAAGAATTTTCTTTTGTGATGGAGGGCCTCTTTCTGAAGATTTATGACAATTTCTTTCTTCCCTGCATCTATATATATTTTGTTCTTTAGCTTTCCCCTTTACTGTTAATGATGTTTTATCTCTTTCTTCATGGATAAAATGTCTTTTTATTGATCTCTGAAAATTAATTCTAATATTCCTCTAGTTTTCTCATTTTTTTCCTTGTTAGATTTTTTTCCCCTCTATTAGCTTATTTTGTTCTCTTCATTTTGGAAAGTTTCCTTATGGATCTCTCAACCTTGGCAGACAAATCATCCAGAGTAGGAATGGTAACCACCTGTGTGCAAGCTGCGTGTAAATGGAAAGATTGTGCTGCTGTGGCGAGGCTCATGGGGCATGGCGAAATGGCAGCTGGCTTTTCACTGGGGACCCTAAAATTCCAAAGATGCCCACATCTGCCTATAGGTCTTTTCTCATGAGCAAGTAAGCACCCAATCGGACAGAGAGATAGAGATGGAGATAGAGACAGAGATAGAGACAGACAGAGACAGAGGCAGAGACAGAGGCAGAGGCAAAGGCAGAGGCAGAGACAGGCAGACACAGACAGAGAGAGACCTTCTAATTTTCTGTGCCAATTTTCTGAGAGCTAAAAAGGGAAGGAAGCTGGAGGTTTCTCAGCTTGAGACATAGGCTTTTGCTAAACCCCAGTTGGCCTTTTGACATTAATCTCAACTGGGCTTGTCTGAAGAAAGTCTCTGTTCCAACCACCAGTTGCTGAAATGTGTTTCTTCTGGGTGGGCATCTGGACCTTGAACTACTTCTTTAAGCCCTTCTGTGGAATCCTCTATTGGCTACCTGTCATTCTTCATAGAGGGCCTCTGTCCCGTGAACATTTCTAGCAATTGTGGTGGCTATTTGCTAACTTCTTCCTGCTTCATTTTTCTGTTTTGTTCCTTCAACTTCACATATCCATTTGCTTACTAAATTTTCAAGCTTGTTGATACCTCTTTTTTGTTATTTTTTAAAAACAGAATAAAAATAATTAAAAACCATTAGAAATGATACATAATTTCACTAAACAAGATGGTAGGAATTCAACAATGGTGGTTATATTGCATGTTATTCTCTTCAAATTAGTTGTTCCAATTACCAGATATAAGCATACAGAGTTGGTCAAAAAAATTAAAAAGAAGAAAAAACTTTATGCACTAATTATTCCTTTGCTACCTCTTGTTTGTAATAACTTGTCATGTTTTCCTTTTGTTCCTTAGCTTTATGCAATTTTAATAATTTTTTTCTCTTAAGTAAATGGAGATTTTAACCATAAAAGAAGTAAATGCACAAATTCAATGTGCCATGTTTAATTGCTAGTTTTACTGACATTTCTTTTCTGAATTTCTCGAGTCTATCATTGAAGGTATAAACTAACACTCACCATAGCTGTAGGAGTTATCCATTCAAAGTTTAAAGTCCATTTATTTTTATTCACATTTATTGGCTTTTTAGTACTTTATTTCAGAAATAAAATTGCTTAATAATATTCTTTGGTTCATTGTAGGAATAAATAAAAACAAAGAAAAACTTGAAAGTCTAATAGAGTTTTTACATAAGTGAAAACAAATAAATGAATAATCATAGTAAGAACTAATTTACAACCAGAAAATTAAAGTTTAATCATGTGATTATGACTCTTGTCATGGCTCCTATAAAGACCTCAAGAATAATGGAAGAAAAGGTAAGTTCAAGAATATATGCAGCTTACCGGAATGGTAAAATAGAAAGGAAATGGGGATTAATTATTCATTAGAAATACTGATAAAACTAATAAAAGCAAGCACAGTTTAAATTTTTATCAAGCACTTTCTATGGGAGAGCAAATACGTCAAACAAAGATACCCGAACTCAGGGAGGAGAAATTTTATTCCAAAAAGGTTGTGTCAAGTAAAGAGCAGGGACTATTGCCACAGAGAGAATGCTATAAGCAGAAGAGCTGCAAGCTCTCAAAGAATAGGCAGAAAGGAATAAGTAAGAGCCAGCAATCAAGCACAGGAAATGGAACTAGGGGGCGCGTGCCTGGCAGGTACGTCAGGAAACGCTTCCCAGCTCAGGCCGGTACGTCAGGAAACGCTTCCCGGCTCAGGCAGGTACGTCAGGAAACGCTTCCCGGCTCAGGCAGGTACGTCAGGAAACGCTTCCCGGCTCAGGCCGGTACGTCAGGAAACGCTTCCCGGCTCAGGCAGAAGCTGTCTGCTGTTTCAGTCTGAAGATGAGCTACTGGTCGAGGACTGGTGGAAAGAGAAAAAGCTTACTCATTTTTTTTTTTTTAATTTTTGTTTTAAAGAGAAAACAAAAACAAAAACAAATAAGAATAAAGACAAACGCAAAGCAACATAAAGCAAAAATTGTTCAGAATTCCAAAACAAAAACAGAAAACGAATCAAATTTGTTTAATGAATACTTCTGCCCAGATTGATCAATGAGGAAAGTCGTTTCCTCTAATGAGTTATGAGGCAAAGAATAGCCATTCAGAGCCTGAGCCTGGCCTTGTCCAGGACTCCCCCTTGAGTCCTGTGGGAAAGTGCTTCTCCGCAGTCAGCAGGTTCAGACAGCACAGAAGGGTGGGATCACTTTTAAATGTTTTCTGTTTTCCAAGATTGCAAGAATCAGGTATGTTCATCATTGCTGATACCAAAACAGCATGATGGCTCCCCTGGAAGGCTACTGTGGTTGGTAACTGAGTGCAGTGTTCTGATACAGTGCAGTAAGTGCTGCGGTAAACGTGCGTGTTGCCATGGTGACGCAGGGGCAAAGTGCCTCTCTCAGAAGAAGGGTCAGGCAGCTATGGCTGAGCTGGATCCTAATGGATGACCGGGAACCACTCAGAGGAAAGCAGGCCATCAGGAGCGAACCAGGAAATAGCAGTGAGACTAGAGGGGAGAATGTACTTAGTAAAAACTTTAGCAGTTAGTTTACATGCAAGAGGATAGGGAAGAATACTCTTCTCTGGTTGATGAAAGATTTTCCTTCTTTAAGCTGTTACCATAAATTTTTTCAGAGTGAGAATCTGTAAGCATGTAGTGTCAATCTAGGTAATACTTAAGAATTTATCTGGAGTTTATTTTTCAATACAAGCTGTTTGTTGCCTTTTACCATCAAACTTCATTATCTCAAAAGTGTCAAATGTCAGCTTTACTCAATTTGGGAAGCAGATTACTGCAACAGAATATTTCTCTTGTACAGTAGGGAATAAACAATGGGGGACCCAATTCCAAAGTAACACCATTTACCTTCGCTGGGTGCTTATGGCAATGTATGCTGCAGGGAAGCCTAATACGGTCAGAATTCAGCCAGTGAGGACATCAGAGGTGACAAGAGAGCAACACTGTGAGCCAGGATTGTCCCAGGCTGGAAGGAGCAGGGTTAGGGCACAGATAGAGAACCGAGAGAGGGGACAGGCACAGCCCTTTGGTGAATAGGAATCAGAGAGGAAACAAGAAGGTGGCCCCCACTTGCACATGCATGCTGAACCCTCTAATTTTAAACAGTTAATTACTCACATTTTCCCCTATACGTGATAGGGTTCTGTTCTAGGATTTGATCTGTGTAGATTTTATTGTCACTTTTAGAATGCTATGATAGTTGTAACAAAAGAGAAACGAAGGCCATCCAGATAGCTCAGCGGATTAAAGCTCTTGCTTAGGCACATGCAGGGACAGGGTTAGATCCCATGTGTGCTGTGCTGGCCCTGTCCCTGGGGTGCACTGAGAATGGGATTGAGACTGGGTGCGGTGGCAAACGCCTATAATCCCAGCACTTGGGAGAATGAAAACAGGAGGATCTCTGTGGGTCTGATCTGTGTAGTGAGAACCTATAGACTATAGACCCTGTACTAAATACATGAGAGAGAGAGAGAGAGAGAGAGAGAGAGAGAGAGAGAGAGAGAGAGAGAGAGAGAGAGAGGAGAACTATCTTTCCCTAAGTATAAAAAATAGAATAGGCAAAGCATACTAAACATAGAACCACTGCTTGGCAGTGCTTACTGATATCTACTTGGACATTGTGCCTCTTTCTGTGTGGAGGGTCCTTATCACTAAAGCAACCTCTGCCTGGCACCTCAATTCAGGGGAGAAGGAGAACATTTATAGGTTCTGGAAGAATCTGCCATGGAGTCCACACCCATCTCTAAGTGTGTATGTGTGTGTGTGTGCGTGTGTGTGTGTAAGAGGTGAGCAAAGCAGAAAGAAGAGACTTACAGCAGTTAAAAGATAACATTACCAGTAGTAATGATAGTAATCCCACAGAGTGGGAAAGCAAAGAAGCCAAATGCTTTATAAATCAGGAATAGAGCCTAGGAAAAGCATATTAACATGAAGTTTGTTCAGGCAGACTAAATCAGGTTGTGCAAAAAGTGGGTGTACAAATTAGTATAAAATAAATGTTATCTGTTAATGAAACAGATGAAAAAGGCATGTGTTTCCAAAACTACAAGGAAATAGAAAAAAAATTGGGGAGCACAAGGTGAGTGACACTGGTTGTTGGAGGAAAGTTGATGTTATGGAGCAAAGATGCCGTGGCTCTCCCAGCTTGTTTCTTAGGCTGTGAAGCCAGTGACTCAGCACAAGCCTGTGAGTGCTGGGCCACAGGTACTAAGGACAGTGACTGACTGGCTGATTCTGTGTTGGCTACAAGATCAGGGAAATCAAATCTTAATCCTTGCCTTTGTCCAGGTCAAAGCAGTGAACATTTCTAAGTTACGGATTTGAGCCTATGCCTTGAGGAAATCGCAAGCAAGCCTTTTGATCTTATGACTACCCTGTTCCATAAATGAGCGAGTATTAGAATCATTTTTCCCTCGAGGGTCCAGGAACTTTGTCTTTGCCCTGCTGGCCGCCACGTTGCCTGGATACTTCCTCCTTTTGTTTACTCTATCATTGCCAGATGAATTTGGAGCATGATCTTTGTTCCTGGTTGGGGCTGTCACAAAACCCAGGGAGCGCAGCCTCTTTTTTGCTGTTTTCAGTAGCTTTTGAGAGTCTGGCCTCATGTGAGCTGTGCTCTCCAAGCTTCCCACCGCTCTAAAATACAACCAAGATGTGAGCCACATTTTAGGTTTTAATGGAGCGACTTACGTATGATCACACACCTGCAGTATCATAATCTGTGGTGTAGCTGCTGTCTACACTTCTCCACATACAGCAAATCGAGCACACATGGAGGACCACTGTGGCTTTATTTTCAAGACAAGGGAGCTGAAGACCAGAATTGCTAAATAACCCATCCAAGGTCAAATAGTTAAGGCAAGGGTGGGAAGATAGCGCACTGGTCTAAGTGCCTGCCTGGCAAGCACAAGGACCTGGGTTCCACCTGAGCCAGCCACCAAAACTGGGCATGGTGGCACGTGCCTGTAATCCCAGTGCTGGGTAGGGTAGCACATGAGGATCTCTATAGAGTCTGAGCTGAGTAGCAAAATCCTGCACCAAATAAATAAATAGATAGATGGATAGATAAATAGATACATAGATTGATTTATTTAAAAAAATTTAAAATTAGTTAAGGAAATGGCAGGGCTGAGGTCTCAGCTTTGATTGGAGTGACATCTGAACACTTGCTCTAAAGTTCTATCTTTAGGTGCCAATAAAGAAAATAAAGATCACAGAAACTGCTTTTCCTAAGACTACAGAAATGTTAGGATTGACTAAAATGTGTCCTCATTCCCAGAAAGTTAACCTGCAGCAGGGTACCTTGGGACTTGGCACTGTAAAGTGGGGTGGTTTCGACAATTTCTATTTTGCTTTTCTTTCCTCAGGAGAATGTCCAGAACCTCAGCATGACACACAGAGTCCTGTGCTATCCAATTGCTCTCCCTTCAGTTTATGTCCCTATAGTACCAGGCATAGAGCTTCCCTTTTTGCAATATTCCAACTGAATGGAGATGTTATGTACTAGAAAGAAATGATATACTGCTTTACTTCTGGATAGGGAAATTAGGGGAAGAGGCCATCATTTTCTGTGTCTTAACCATTACAGATGCTGTAATGGGCAAATGGTGCCCAAACTTAATGTATGTGAGGAGCCCCTGAAAACTCTGAAACCAAAGCTTGCTGGGGTCACCTGGTTCTGACTCTTGGTCCTGGGATAGGGGCCTCAGAATGTACAGTTCTAATGAAATTCCTAAAGGATGCTGGTCTGGGGATCACACTTTGAGGATCACCAGTGAGTGTAAGCTGGGTACTGGAATCCTCTCAATGAACCCCCAAAGAGCATTATCCTATTTCACAGAAGAAAACATTATGGTTTGAAAATGTTAAATGAATTTCTAAGATTAACTAGCAAGATAAATTCTCAAGATTTTGTCCCCAGATGGGGTTTGAGGAGGTCACTCATAAAAGGAGATGGGGGTCTCAAATCATCCCCGGGTAGGTTCTTGACTTGCTGTCACAGAAAAACATTTCATGGGAAGCCATCAGTGAGGGGCACAGGCTCATTTATTCAGTGGAATCAAACAGCTGACCCTCAAAGAAAAAGCTGGCACCACATGCCGGGCCATTCTGCAGGCTGTCTTACTCTGCTGGTGGTTCCCTCTTCTTGGCAGAAGATTTTAATTGGATGTAATCCCATTTGTTGAATATTGATGCAGTTCTTGAACAAG